>PVKN010004776.1:0-32586 GCA_004027915.1 Capromys pilorides
AGGCTAGCTTTGGATTCACTATGTAACCCAAGCTGGCCTCTAACTCAGGGGGATCCCTATGCCTCAGCTTTCTTTCTTTCTCTCTTTTTTTTTTTTTTTTTTTTTTAAAGCTTTGAGATGGTTCAGCGGTCTAACGCACCTGCTTAGGCAAGCTCAGTCAACCGCAGGGACCAGGGTTCAATCCCTGGCACCACATGCTGTGCCAGCCCCACCCCAAGGGCAGGCTGAGCTGGCCATAACTAAAAAAAAAAAAAAAAAAGCTTTACTTATTTATGTTATGGCCGGCTCAGCCTCCCTTGGGGGTGGGGCTGGTGCAGCATGTGGTGCCAGGGATTGAACTGTGGTCCCTGCAGTTGCCTAAGCTTGCCTAAGCAGGTGCTTTAGACCACTGAGCTATCCTTGGCCCTGCCTCAGCCTTATGAGTGCTGGGATTACAGGTGAACACACCATACCACCCGGCTCAGAAAGGCTTTCTTTATATTTAGTTCCACTATCCTTAGCCCTTTTACTGCACTTTGCTTTTCTCCAAGGCAATGGACTCCACCTGAAATATTATGTTTACTTCCTCTCCTTGAGAACACATGGCTGAGGGTCCGCAGCCGGTAGTTGTGCTGCACATCCTCACTGAATGAATGGCAGTAGAATGGGACTTCTTTGGTCCTTTAAGGAGGACCCATTTCATTTGTTTTTTTTGTTTGTTTTTTGAGACAGGATCTCGCTATGTAGCCCAGGTTGGCCTAAAACTCATAGCAATCATCTTGCCTCAGGCTCTTGAGTGCTGCAATTTATAAGCATCTACTGTCATTCCAAGCCAGAGGATCCATTTATTTTTTCCTT
Source organism: Capromys pilorides (assembly GCA_004027915.1). NCBI lineage: Eukaryota > Metazoa > Chordata > Mammalia > Rodentia > Capromyidae > Capromys > Capromys pilorides. Next base: position 838 of record PVKN010004776.1, read on the forward strand.
TTTTTTTGGGTTGTTTTTGAGACAGGGTCTTGCACAGGCTAGCTTCAAATTTAGAGTAAGGACCCAATTCTTTTTTTTTTTTTTTTGTGGCTAGCTCAGCCGGCCTTGGGGACATGTGATGCTGGGGATCAAATCTCGGTCCCTGCACTTGCCTAAACTTGCCTAAACAGGCACTTTAGATTACTGAGCTATCTTGCCAGCCAAGGTCCACTTCTTGATCTGTGTTGTAGCTCAGTCTCCTTAATTTCTTGCCTGTGGGAGTTCCCTTTTGTGTAATGTGTCACATATTCATTGGGCATCCAATGTGCTGTGTATCTAATATGATAGAAATAAAAGAACAAGAAGCTATAGACCAGGAAGTTTTTAGATCAGTTAAGAGCCTAGATTTTGTGCTTGTTTGGTTTTGTTTGCTTTTTTCCAAGTGTGACAATTCAGGCCTTGTGTAAAGATCAGACATAGAGTGACTTCTCTTTATAGTAGCACCATGAACTGCTGTAGGTGGTGAGGTAGAAGGGAGGGAATGAAGAGACATTGCCCCATTAAAGGTTATAATTCAAGGTTGAGGCAGGCAGCTTTCTCTTATCAAGCCTCTGCAGAAGGGTCTCACCCCCTACTGGTCTTTAAACAGTTTGAACCCAGTTTATAGAGGGCCCATTCCAGATCTTTTTGCAGCTTAATAAGTTTATATCTTAATTCCATGGAAAAAATATTGGAATTCTAGTGCATTAATTCTAATCTACCACTTCTAATGCATCCCAGGGCAAGAATAAATTCACTAAGGTATATTTGTAGTTGTGGGGAACCAAGGAGGTCCTAAATCCAGCTAGGGTGATGGCTAACCAGAACACCTTTGCCAAGGGTGGTGGTGCATGCTTGTAATCCCAGTACTAAGAAGGCTAAAGCAGGAGGATTTCTGAGTATTTGAACTCAGCCTGGGCTACATGAGCAAGTTAAAAGCCAGTGAGACCCTGTCTCAAAAGAAAAATTAATCAATTAATTAATGAAAGACCTCCCAGGGCTGAATACACCCGAGTTTTAATAATTCATGAAGATGGGATTGGCTCAAGGATGAGTAACTGAGAATGGTGGGAAGCACATGGGTGCTGTGAGCTGGGCTAGGTAGGAGGCTTGACATCAACCCTGCACTATGCAGAGAGTATATACATACAGTAATCTGCATAACACAATTCAAGGTAATATTCAAGGTAAGTAGTATGCTTTTGGGTTGTTGCTTTAACTCTAATATGTAAACTTTTATGTCCCGGGAAGTCATAGCCTCTTATCCTGAAGCTAGATCCCAACAGACATTGTGGAGCACTCTTCTTCCAGACCGATTTACACATGCTTTTTTGGGAGCTGCAGGGTGGGGCAACAACTACACATCAGCACCTCCAGCTAGACCAATTTGCATTGCTTAAAGCCAATTGAGGGGCTGGCAAGATGGTTCAGCGGTCTAAAGCCCTTTCTTAGCATCACTCCCAGGACAGGCTGAGCTAGCCATTAAAAAGAAAGAAAGAAAGAAAAGCCAATTGCAGGGATAAGGGCAAGTCCTAGCCAGCTCTGTATATATCAGTACATGGAACTAGGGCCAGGTTCAGCCAAAATGGAGATAATTGCTCTTCTTTCAAAGAGAGTCATCCAGGTGGTCCTCCACACCAGTTCTCATTCAGCAGTTTAGAGGGTGCTCATTTTGGCAGCACATATACTAAAAATCAGCAGATAAGGAGTAAAGACTAGAACTGGTTGTGCGGACAAGAGCTGGGAGCATATATCCCCACCCCCACCCCAGCCCCACAACCCTAGGGAAAGGTAAGAAAAGCTGGAGTCCAGCAGATGATTTTCCTAAAAGATTACTCTATTAGTTTTTCATGCTTTGGCCAACATGCAAAAGGTCACAGTTGTTCTCCCCAGATTTCTCACAGTAGCACTTGGATACTGAGCTGACATTTACAGCTGGAGAAGATCAAAATCCTCCTCTGAGGCCTGGTTCCAAATTTCTGCATTGGAAAAGGTCACTTTGGGTGAGGCTGGTGGTTGAATCTCTCCTATTCTCCCTTCTCTTGTTCCTCTTCTGTCAGGAGAGTAGAGCCAAGAGCAATGGTTCTCAAACTTTAAGTGCCTAGGACCCACTTGGAGGAATTGTTAAAACAGGATTACCTGTTGCCACACACAGCCCTGAATGGACCGGAAGATGTGTAGTTCTAACAAGTTCCAGGCTGATGCTAACACTGCTGATCTCAATCCCACTAGGAGGAAGCTTTGGAAGCATCGATGACCTAGAGCAAATAATTTAGCTCTAAGGATGCCCACCCCATCCGTGCTCTTCAGTGTTATTCCCCACTTGCTAGCTGAGAGCAAATGGGTTGAGTTATCACAGACTCTTTCAAGTTAGCTGTCAAAGAGTGCCTGACCACCAGCTTTGTTAGGCAATCTCCAGAATGTCCCCTCCCTGTAAATAACTGGGAGTCTCTTCCATGCTCCTTTGCCTGGATGACTGAAGAACTGCACTTCACTACCATACCCCTTCCCTGGACAGGGAATCCCTGGCAGGGCCTGAAAATTGCAGAATCTGTTGCTGGAGGAGGACAGGAGAATAAACAGAAGCAGAGTAAGCAAAGGCAGCACTCTCTGCTCCTACTCTTCTGTTTCTTTGTGGTTAAAATATTTGTCTATTCCTGGGCTCTGCTCAAATTGATGTCTGGGAAATCATTTATGCTTAATGTCCCTAACACATCAGTGGCCCGGCATGGGTTCTGCTAATCAGCCTTCTTAATGGCAGTCCTGAGAAGAGTGGGGTTGTGAATGTCTGCACCAGCATCCAGCCTCAGCTGTGTAGAGAAGGAATTAGGCCACCAGGTAGGTGCCAAGTTGGCCTGAGAATGATTCATGTTCCCTTAGAAGAGCCATCTAACAATAAGTTCTCTTCCACTCTTATTTTGGTAGGGATGCCAGCGTAGACTTCCTTCTTCCTCATTTTGGAGAAGTAGCACGATACTCATCCCAAGCCCCAGCTCTAGTCTTGCCCTCTTACCTCAAATAAGAGAACATTGGGCTTCTTTGGAGCATATTCATGTCCCGGTGGTCCTTAGTCAGCATTTATTGAACATTTGTAGGTGTGAAAGACTCCCTTTCATTACAGGTTTCCTCCTTTAAATCCAAAAACCCATTACAGCAAAACTTTGGATTTCTTTTATTTATTTATTTAAATCTAGGGCAGGGTCTACAGGGTGTACAGGATCTCACTACGTAGATCGGACTCATACTGATTCTCCTGGTTTCAGCCTCCCAAGTGCTGGGATTACAGGCGTGTGCCATCACGCCCTTTCTCAATCGCTGCGGGGCCGGCTCTGCACGGTGGGGATTGGGAGATTGGAACCCCAGACGTTGCTTTCTGCTGAAGCAGACACTTTAGTCCGCTGAGCTATCTGGCTGGCCCCAAAACTTTGGATTTCTGAGCATAATTTGTTCCAGAAACATGCTTGTAATCCAAACCACTTGTATTTCAAGTCAAATTTCCCATAAGAAATAATGGAACTGCACAGTGTGCGGTGCCGGCGCCACCCCCTGGGTGTGCTGAGATGGAGATTCAGACTGGGCGTGGTAGCGGTAGGGCCACCCAGCTCTTTGCGAGGCTGAAAACAGGAAAATCACTAGAGTCCAATATACACAGTGAGACCTTGTAGACCCTTACTGAAATACAAAAAAAAAAAAAAAAAAAAAAAAAAAAAAAAAAAAAAAAAAAAAAAAAAAAAGATAGAAACAAAGAAATAATGGAACGCAAATTTATTCCACAATCCAAAAATATTTATAAAAATGATGATAATACTATAATATAATATGAAACAATGAAGAAAATACAAAATATAATGAAAATAAACAAATTAGCTTGCCCTTACCATTGTGGCTGGTGTGAGGGAGACAAGAGAAGAGAGTTATTGTGTAAGATGATTTTTGCTGTCACTAAGGGAATCACTGTATCTATTGGCTCAGTAGAACCTTTCTCTTTTCATGCAACTTTGGCAAGAGACCTATCCTGTGGCACTTGGTTTTTGCCGCCTTTTGAGGATTTCATGGAAAAATGACATTGCATTGTTATTAAACAGATCCATCATTTGCATAGCTACAGCCTCGCTGATGCTTTTCTGCAAAAATTTGCACCGTTTCCCGTATTTTGTACATTTCCTTCATCTTGTGAAGTGAAAGATTTCTCTGCCTTTCTCTCCTCCTCCTCAGCAGGTGAGATCTCCTCTCCTCCTCTATAATCTCTTGCTGTTAGGAGACGATCATTCACAATTAGAGGAGAAGAGGCAAGGAAGAGAAACCATTGGCTCAGTTGTGATCATGCGATGTTTGGCATCACATATTTCTCATATTGCAAGACATCACTTGTCCACCAAGTTAAAATTTAGTAGAAATGTTTGCTCATCTTGTGGAACACTAACTAGCAGAACAAATTACAATCCAAGATTTTACTGTAGTTTTTTCATAATAGGTCACCAATTAGGTGGTGAGGACCTTTGACTTGGATTCTTGAAGATCCATTTGCTCCAAGACTGATTCTATGTTAGCTGCTACTTCTGGAACCATTCTTGAAGAGTTTAGATTCTGTGGATTTGACCTAGAGAAGAGCATTTTGAGTGCCCTTATTTAAGGGTGACTAGAGACAAGGTCAGTTTCAAAGTATTTTTCTCTTGTTCCTCTTGAAATTTCATGATATATTTGGTCCTTGTTATAAACTGAATGTTTGTGCTTCTAGAAAATTCATGTATTAGAATTTGACCCTCTGATTTGATGACACCAGGAGATGGGCCTGTCAAAAGACAAAATGACAACAAATTTAAAGATGTTAATTGGCTTTTATTTGAGATTCCAGACTCGAGCAATACTTAATTCCATAAAATAAAATGATACTCTGATGAGCTGAGCAGAGGAGGTTGTTTTTATAGACAAAAAAAAGCTGAGGAAAGCAGAAACAGAGAACAAAAAGCAGATTGATAGTTTTAAAATTACTTTCCTTGTAAAGGTTAAAGCAAAGAGAACTTCCGTAGTATGCCAGCTAAAACTATCTTGTTTGCAAACTGGGTTAACTCTTACTTTCCTGGAAGATCAGATAAATGACTTAGTTTTTGGCATTGTGATTTGGAACTGAAGCATGAATGACTCCAGTTTGGTTTAGCCATTGCAGTAGATAAGTCTAAGCCAATGTGAGTGCCTACAAAACTTTTTTGGTACTTGGAACTGAACTCAGGGTCTTATACTTGCCATGTAGGTGCTTGTGCTGCTGAGCTACATCACTGACCCTGCCTCCTGTAATTTTTTTTTTGTCTTTTTGAGACAGGGTCTTGCTATGCAGTTTAGGCTGGCCTTGAGCTTACTTTGGTGGCCCAGGCTGGTCTTGAACTCATATTGATCCTCCTGCCTCAACCTCCCAAGTGCTCAGCTGTTGGTACCATGCCAGCTCATCTCCTATAAACTTTAACAGCCGATGGGAAATAATTAGGATGAGATGAGGTCATAAGGGCAGAACCCTCCTGAATGGGATTAGTGCCCTATATGCTTCAAGGAGAGAGCTTGCTTGCACTCTCTGTGCTTAGCCATGTGAGGATACAATGGGAAATCAGTCATCTACAAACCAAAAGAGCACCCTCACCAGGATTGACCCCCGGTGTGCCAGGCACAGGAATACCTGTAATTTCAGCTACTGGGGAAGCAAAGGCAGGAAGATCACGAGTTTGAGGTTAGCCTGGCAACCTAATGAGGCTCTGTTACGATTTAGTTATAAAACGTCCTCCCAGCTTGGCATGGTGGTATAGGCCTGTAATCCCAACCCTTAGGAGACAGGAGAATCACCAGGAGTTCAAGCCCAGCCTGGGCTACTTGGGTGAGTTTAATTCTAGCTTGATTTATACACTGAGACCTTGTCTCAAAAAAAGACAGGGTGTTCAGAGGTAGGAGTTTTGAAAGGTGACTGGATCATGAGGTCCAATGCTCATCAGTAGGTTAGCCCATAGCTGAGTGCATAGCTAAGTGTGCTGTTAGGAGGTGAGGCCTGGTTGGAGGTGGCTCCCTGGATGTGCAGTTGGGAATGGTGTATTGCTGTCCCCAGCTCCTGTCTTCCTCCTCCTTGGCTCCCAGCTGCCATGAAGCGAGCAGTTTCCCTCCACCAACTGCTTTGGCCACGCAATTTCTGCCTTGCCACCAATCGACCATGGACTGCATCCATTTAAGCCATGAGTTAAAATAAACCTTTCCTCCTTTAGTGTGCAAGTATATGGTCCCAGTGGTAGGAAAGTGATGAATACAGACCCTTTTCTGAGATAAAATACAAAGAGCAGGGATTGTAGCCTAATGTGAATCCCTGGGTTTAGTCCCTGTTACCTTAAAGAAGGAGAAGGAAGAGGAGACCTTGACCATGCCAGTAGTTTGATTTTGAACTTTCAGTCTCCAGAAATACATTTCTGTCTCTTTGTAGTCACTCAGTTTGTTTATTATGGCAGCTTGAACTGACCAAAACAATTCCAATAGATATTTCTAGCTTCCAGAAAATATTTAAAATACTAAAGGAACAGATTGATCCTATACAATGAGATACTTGAGAGAGGAGTTTCTTCTACTGAGAGACTTGAAGCCTAGAGGAACAGTCTGTTCCTCCTCACTTTCCCCTCATTTTTAGGAACCTAAGAGCTTGGAAGAGGCAGATTCCTCATAGCTATCTGAATCCCAGAGGTGGAGAATGCTGACTTTTCTCCTTCCTCACAGGAGAATTCATCTGGGCATCTGTATTCAGACTGTCATCAAGCTAGCTGGTTGGGCAAGAGCTCAGGGCCCTTTTCTTTTCTCTTTCCTGCTTTTCCTGTCCTGGCTCCTCATCCTCCAGTCTGAGCCATGAGAAACCCTCTCTAGTGTGCTGGAACGGAATGTCTCAAACTGCTCCTGTTGTGGTCTGGGCCACCAGTGATGCAGCCTGCTACTGTTTGAAGGCTGCAGTGCCCGTAATCACCCCATAGCATCTTTCCACATGCTGTTCCCTTTGTAGGACAAGGGTGCCCATTTAGAAAGAATTGAAGCAGGAAGTTCTGAGAGATGGAAAGAACAGAGGGAGGAGAAGCGCTCAGATGGCCAATTGGGCAGAGCTAGGCCACATTATGCCTTCTACTTTTCCTACTGCCTAGCCTTCCTACATGGCCAGTCCAGGCCCATCTTCCTAGATTTCTTCCTCTCACTGCCCCTGAGCCCTGCAGAAATGCTAGTTCTTCTCTTTTCGGTCCCTTCTGCCTTGTAGGCCCCACCTGGCCTAGGTGTACAAACCTCCCATCTGAAGGTGGGCTTGGGGACAGCAAGTGTAAGCAGGGCAAGAACTAGAATTGTAGGTATGAACTGATGAACCTAGGTCCTTGAGCTAAGGGTCAGTGAACACACTTAGCAATTGAAATGTCGCTTGCTTCCTGGGCCCCTTCCCTGCTAGAATGTGGTCACCCAAAAAGCAGACTTTGGAAGTAGAAGGCACTGCTTGGCTTTGATCTGTCCCTTGCTAGCTGGTGGCTTTAGGCTCGTCATTCGCTTGAGGTCTCTGGTCCTTCATCTGTAACATGAAGGCAGTACTTAGGACAATCTGAAAAGGAAGGAGTGACAGGAAACACATACAGATCTGTTATCTTTCTCTTGCCTGCCACCTCATTCCTACTGGCCCACAAAACATAGTCTTCTGACCCCCAGAGAGGGTGAGCTGCTCCCAGGAGGCAGCCCCCCTTTGCCCAGGAGTCCTAGAATTCTGAAACCTCCAGAAGAGGTGGCCAAGCTGCTATGTGTATCTGTAACCCAAGCAAAGGGGTGGACAAGAACTTAGGTCAGAGGAGCCAGTGGGGAGCAGGGAGGCCTGGCTTCACCTGAGAACCTCCCATTCTGAATATTTCTCTTTCCAGTGCTGGCCAGGCTGGAAGGAGGAATCCCTGCTGGAGATTGATGGCACAGACTTGCCTGCTCCTCCCCAGCCTCATCCTTGGTGATTTCCTGGAATTACTTGGACATAAGAGTTAATGGAAGTGCTAGTGTGTGGGCGAATTCATCACTGTCTCCCTGCATTCCAAGAACGGATATCTTTGGTGTGAGATATCCTGGAGTGACTTCCCAAGGTCTGAGAAATCTAGAAAGGCAGGGCTGGAGGCAGCCTGCATAGGGAGTTTTCGAAAGCTAGGATGACAGTAGGTACTAGGTGAGAGGGTTTTCTCTTTGACTTTTAGTATTAGAAGGGGAAGGGAAACAGAAGGTATTGGGTTCCATGGGGATGCTTCTGCTCATAGCCTCGCCCTGCCTCGACAGAGACTTGAGAGAAAATGGACTTTTCTGATTTGTCCTGAGACCAAACCTGGTGCCTGCCTCTGGGATAACATTTTGTGTGGTCATCAGAGAAGCTGTGTGGGGTTCAGTCCCCAGCAGCTGGTCCTAGTTTGTCTATCTTAGGAGAGCTTAAATATCTCATTTTCCTTCAAAATCATCTCTAGTAGCCTGGTGACACACACCTATAAGTCCGGGCCCTCCAGATGCTGAGGCAGGAGGATCATTGTGAGTTTGCAGCCAACCTGAGCTACATAGTTTAAGGCCAGCATAAACTAAAAAGCGGGAGACCCTGTCTTAAAAAACAAAACCCAGGGGCTGGGGAGATAGCTCCGTGGCACAGGTGCCTGCCTGGCAAGTGCAAGGTCATGAGTTTGATCCCCAGTCCCGCAAAAAACCAAAAAAACACACAAAAAAACACAAAAAACCCAACCAATCTAAACAGGATTATTTCCAGATTAATCCACATTGGCATGGTGCTGTGATCATGGCCTGCCCTATACATTCATCAGCACGGAAGTGGGGGCGGATTGCGGGGTTGGGGGGGACCACTTCTCCCCTCACATCTGTGGCCTCACCTGAACCTACTTGTGAGTGGATAGAGATAGACTGAGACCAGGAGCTCTGAGCTGATGGGTGGATGTGGTCAGTCCTGACTAGAACCCTGGAGTGGGGCTTTCTGGGCAGTGGCTGCAGTGATGGAATGCCCACAAGGGGGCTTCAGAAAGTCCTCTCCTGTTTTCCTCCCAGTAGTTTTTCTGACATTCTCAAAGCCACCCAACCCTCAGGAATTCTTTCTTTCCTATAGAAGGGTCTGTAGAGGCTTTGATGTACGAGGAGAGGAGGGGTCAGATGTCTGTATCAGGTTACACAGCCTCAAAAGAAAACCGTGACCTTTTGGATATTAGTGCCTTCTAGTTCTTTCTGTCCAAGGGATGGGGGGTGGGGGTGAGATCTCAGAGTAGGGTGACTGGTGTGGAGAAAGGGAATGCTGGGCTGAGACAAAGGCTTTATTGTGTGTATAGTTGAGGGAATAGGCTGGAGTCTGTTCTAGGGGAGTCAACTTCATATCTGGCCCCTTTCATCCAACCCCAAAGTCACCCAGATTCTATTGCTAGAATCTAGCTCTGTAGGAATTTCTAGGCATCAGGAGCCCACCTCACTCCACAACCCCAAAGGTTGCCTGGATGGGGGACCTCTTCTCCTCAAATGCTCTAGGACCCCAAGAGTGAGCTTGGCTGCCTAGCCCTCCTGAGACGTTAACTCTAGAATTCTCTAGGGAGGTAGGAAGTAGGGATGGGTTCTTCTCCAGTGGAAAATCTGAAGAGAAGCAAATTCCAGAGACTTTTAGGCCAGTAGCCTTTCTCTGTGTCTCTCAGATCTTATTTTTTAATTTAATTTAATTTTTTTGAGACAGGGTTTCAAGGGCTAGTGAGATAGCTCAGCAGACTCAGTGCCTGCTTAGGCAAGCGCAGAGACTGGGGTTTGATCGCCTGCACGGCGTGCTGCACCAGCCCAGCCCCTGGCACACTGAGCCAGCAACCGAGTCTGGACATGGTGGCTCATGCCTGCAAAATCCCAGCACTGGGGAGGCTGAAAATAGGAGGATCACTACAAGTCTGAGCTCCATAGTGAGACCCTGTGCCAAATAGAGAGAGAGAGAGAGAGAGAGAGAGAGAGAGAGAGAGAGAGAGAGAGAGAGAGAGAAAGTCAGACAGTCAGATAGTCAGACGGTCAGACAGTCAGACAGTAAGACAGACAAGGTTTCACCATATAGCCCAGGTTGGCCTGGAACTCCCAATAATCTTCCTGCCTTTGACTCATAAGTGCTGAGATTACAGGCGTGCACCACCACAACCTGACTAGCTCTTTCATTTAAAAAATACATATATTTAGGGGCTAGGAATATAGCTCAGTAGAATAAGCACTTCCCTGGCAAGCACAAGGGCCTGAGTCCAACCCCAAGTTCCACAAAAATAAAAAAAAAGTAAGGATTACCCCCCCCAAAAAAAATATGTATATATATAACAAAAATACATGTATTTATTTTTGTTTTCTTGACAAGATCTCACTGTGTAGTTCAGGCTGGCCTTGAATGCACTGTATAACCCAGATTGGGCTCAGATTCATAGCAATCTTCCTGCTTCAGCCTCCTGAGTACTGGAATTACAGGTGTGCATCACCATATCTGGCTGTCCACTCTTTCAACCAGTCCATTTTCCCTCAGGCTTCACCAAAGTTTTGCCAGCTACATTTTTAGTGTGTGGTACATATTGCAGATCCAAGACACTCACCTGTGCAGCTGGACTAGCAAGCTACAGAGCTGTGGAAAGAACACGGATAAGGACAACTGGGTCAATTCTGAAGCTTCTTCATCAATCTCAAAAGTCCAAAGTGTGACTCGCCTGGAGGAGTGCTGGGCTTTCGGGGAGGATTTGGGAGCAGTCTAGTCTGTCTCACTCAGCCATACCTAAAACAGAGCCTCACCTAGGTACCAAAGGACAGGAACTTAACACACGGAAGAGGCTCATTCCCTCGTGTCCCACCCACAGCCTGACATCTGGGCCTCTGTGGGGGCGTGAACCCTTTACTCGTTTTTATTTATTTATTTATTTATTTATTTTTGCAGAACTGGGGATCGAACTCAGGACTTTGTACTTGCCAGCCAGGCACTTGTGCCCCTGAGCTATCTCCCTGGCTCCTTATTTATTTTTTAAAATATTTTTTTTTAAAAAAAACTTTATTTATATCATGGCCAGCTCAGCCTGCCCTGGGGTGGGGCTGGTACAGCATGTGGTGCCAGGGATTGAACCACGATCCCCGTGGTTGCCTAAGCTTGCCTAAGTAGGCACTTTAGACTGCTGAGCTATCTCACCAGTCCTACCTTTATTTGCTTTAAATGGCTGCTGATGCTTTTCTCTAGGCTCCTGAGCCTGAGACACCAGCCTGCTCACAGAACCTCAGGCTCCTGAGATAGAGGTGAGGGTGGGCCAGGCTCATTCCCCGTCACGAAGTGAGCTGGAAATTAGATCACTGGTGCTGTGCCACTGACTCCCCTGCATCAGGATCAGAAGTTTCCTTCCTTCCTTCCTTCCTTCCTTCCTTCCTTCCTTCCTTCCTTCCTTCCCTCCCTCCCTTCCTCCTTGCTCTGTTCCTTCCTTTCCTCCTTTCTATGCTGAGGGTCAAGGACTCCTCCTGCACAAGGTTCTCACAATTTAGGGAACTGGGAGAAGAGGCCAGCTTGATGATGGCTCCCTAATACACAATCTGAAGGTCTGGGGATGGGTGGGACCAGGTGGGTGTAGGGATGGCTCCTCTCCATTGAGCACTGTCTATGGCTTGGTGCTAGGCTAAGCATTTCACATGCTTCCTCTTATATAATCTGCACACCACTGTTGAATTAAATATAATAATGCTTGCTGTTTTACAGATGAATAAGCAGAGGTACACACTTAATAAAAATCAAATAGAAGCCAAGCATGGTGGTATATGCCTATAATACCATGTTATGGTCTGTGGATAGGTGTTCCCCCAAAGCCTCATGGAGTCATGGGGTGGCTTCTGGAATTCGTAATTGATTATTGTGGAAATGGGTACTGCCTCTCGCCTAGGGCAGGTGATTTGCATTTCAATGTAAGGTAGGAAGAGAAGTGAGCAGCTCGAGCTGCTGCTAGCTCCCTCCATGCGCTCTTGGCACTGTGAATGGCTGCTCTCTGCATGTGCCTCTCTGCCTTGGAATATGGACTGAAACTTCCAGTAACTGTGAGCTACATAAACCTTTCCTTCCCTCATTTTCAGTGTCAGGTGTTTGTTCCAGCAATGAGAGAAGAGTAACTAAGACATATCAGCACATAAGAAGCTGAGACAGAAGAATCATCTTGTGTTCAAGGCCAGCCTGAACTGCATAGTGAGACCCTTTCTAAAAAAAAAAAAAAAAAAATCAAATAATAAAGTTGATAAAATTTTAGTGGCTTTGCCAGGTGTGGTAGTGCATGCCTGTAACCCCAGCACTTAGGTGGCTAAGGCAGGAGTATCATCACAAGTTTGAGGCCATCTTGGGCTACATAGTGAGTTCAAGACCAGGCTTAACTACATAGTGAGACTCTATCTCAAACAAAACAAAACGAGCCCATCTTTTGAAGAAAACTGGCCCAGCCTAGCATGGTGGTGCACTCCTCTAATCTCAGCCCTCAGGAGGCCGAGGCAGAGAATTGCTGGAGTTTGAGGCCAGCATAGGCTACATAGTGAGTTCAAGACCAGTCTGGACTACATAGCAAGGCCCTGTCTCAAAAATCCCCAAATATAAAGTACAATAAAATAAACTGATCCAGTGCCACATGCTATGTATAGTATCATTAAATCCTGGGAATTTATCATATTATCTCCACTTACAGTTAAGAAAAACTGAGGCTGAGAGAGAAATGACTTTCTTTGAGGTCACAGAGCCTTAGAAAATAACCAAGCCAAGAACAAAATACACTTCTGATTCCACCGTAGCCTATGCTTGCAATCCCAAAGCCCTGTGGCCTCCCAAGATAGCATTTATGGAAAAAAAGAGAGTTCCCATAGCCCTTTAAGGCAGAAGCAGGCTGGGGGTGTAGCTCAGAGGTAGAGTGCTTGCAGAACATGTGGGAGGCCCTGGGTTCAGTCCCTAGCATGGGTACCTTAAAAATAAAAAGAAGAAATAGCTAGGCGTTGTAACACCAGCTGGGAGGATCAGGAGGATCACAAATTCCAGGCCAGCCTGGGCAATTCAGTAAGACTGCCTCAAATTAAAAGAGATACAGCTCAGTGATCTAGCACTCCCTCTGTCAATTGCCAGTACTTCACAGGGTTGGTGGGTTGGGGAGAGAGCGAGAAAAGAAAAAGAAAAGCAAAAGTACTGTTGGTCCCTAGGCTGAGTAGCAAGTGCTTGCCATGCGTGTGTGCGGGAGGCTGTCACAGCTCTCCCTGCTGTTGTACCCCTAGAACCTGACAGGGAGGGATGCTTCCTTGCTGTCTTCTTACCCACATGGGACTGACTAGGCACACAGCCTGCAGGAAAACAGAGCCTGGAATAGGGTAAACAGGGAGGGGGCACTGCTTACTTTGGCCTGAAGCCCCAGATGCCAGCTTCCACCCTGGCATCCTGTCTGGGGCTCCTGTCAGTTCTCTCTCTCTCTCTCTCTCTCTCTCTCTCTCTCTCTCTCTCTCTCTCTCTCTCCAACATCACTGTGAATCTTGCAGGGCTGTGGTTGCCTTGGTAACTGGATGGGAAACTCTTGAGGTTTTCTTGAACCAGAGAGGGCTGTAGGGGGGAGAGACCAGGCTCGGTTAGCTGCTGGTCACGAAAGGGAAGGAACTGCTCCAGCACTCACTGCCCCAGCAGCCTGCCAGTCCTTCCCTGCTCTGATCCAGCCTCTTCCATTGCACCTGCAGTTGTTTTGTTCACAGGGGTCCCTGTGGCTGGGCCTGGGAAGAGGCAGCTGCAGGTACTTCTCTGTCCTTGGAGTTGGCTCGCACAGTCACCAGAGCTGCTGGACTCCCGTTTGCTCCCGTGCCCTGGCCTTGAGGTCTTAATTGGTTTTATGAAGCTCAATGCCTGTTTTTTACAAGACAGATAATTACAGTGAAGGGAGGTCAGGCCTCCTCCGTTGGACTTGGCAGGGGCTTCCAGAATTGCTGACTCTCCAGTCAGCACCAGACAGACGGATGGAATCAGGGTAGACAGGGCAGCCAGGCCTACAGGACACTCACCACTGGGGTGAGGGGTGTCTTTGCCCTCCATACCCTCTGATGGGATGTGGTGGGGGGAATGCAGGATCCACAGCACCGTATCTAGGAGTGCTGCACCTGTCTGTTATGAGGGAAGAGAGGCCACAGGGGTGGACAGTGACGCTCTCTCGCTAAGGCTGTGCAGCTCCTGCCCTCCCCTGGAGTGTCCCACAGTGCTCTAGCTGTGGCTATGAATGTGCCTTGGGGAAAAATCCTCAAGTTTTAATGCCCCTGGTACCCTGGACAGTGGTTTATTCCTGATTTTCTCCTTTCAGCCTTCTTCTTTTCCTTTGTTCCACAGTCTCCATCCACAATCTGCCTATTTTCTTCTTATGTCAGTATCCATATATAATGTCTGCTCCAGTCCTCTCCTTAGTCCCAGTCCTGGAGGGATCTCTGTCTCTCTTTCCTCTCCACTGGGAATTGTCTTGCTGCCTGCCAGGGTGCAGTTCCCCTCAAGGCCCACCATTGGCAGAAACAGGGTCTGAGGATGGGGGATGGAGGGAGGAGGGGACAGTATAAGTACTTTTGCAGATACTAGTATGGTTTCCCACCAACCGTTTTTTTTTTTTTTTTTAATGGCCTGCTCAGCCTGCCCTGGGGGTGAGGCTGGCACAGCATGTGGTGCCAGGGATCAAACCGTGGTCACTGTGGATGCCTAAGCTTGCCTAAGCAGGCGCTTTAGACTGCTGAGCCATCTCACCAGCCCCCTGTTTTGTTTTTTTGATACCAGGAATCAAACTCAAGACTTTGCGCTTGCCAATGTTTTGTGTTTTGAGATGGGGTCTCACTATGTAGTTCAGGGTTGGCCTTAGACTCACCATGTAGCCCTAGCAGGCTCGAACTTGCTGTGATCTTGCTGTCTCAGCTTCCTGAGTGCTGAGATCACACATGTGCCTCCACAGCTAGCTGACCCTTATGGCCAGGCAGAGATGGTGAGGTGGAGGAGTTTGTGCTTCTCTATAGTCTGGGAGCTACTGTTCAGGACTGTGACCCCAGATAAGATAAGAAGTTGGCCCCTGTCCCTAGGCCAGGCTGAATGGCTCAGTGTGCTGCTCCCTGTGGCCCTCTGGGAAGGGGTTCAGACAACTCCCTGGCTCGAGTCACTGACTGTCCTCATCTCTTCCTTTAAATGGGGGTGAAGATGCCTGCCACAGTCTTACAAAAGCAAACTTCCTGTCAGCCCAGTTGCTGCGTATGACTGGCTATGGGACAAGGAGACCCAGGAAGATCATCACCTCTCAGCGTGTTATCAACTTTCTTTCTCCTGCTTTCTGACTCAGTGGCCAACTCCTCGGGAGTCACTACCTCTTTAGAGCAAGTCCAGTCTGTGTGAACCGAGGGCCTTTTCACTGAGGTATATCCACCATTTTTTAATAAATAAAAGGATTTATGTATTTGTTTTTATGTATTTAGTACAGGGTCTACAGGGTTTCATTATGTAGATCTGACTTGTAGTGATCCTCCTGTTTTCAGCCTTCCCAGTGCTGGGATTACAGGTGTGCATCACCATGCCCGGTCTTGTTGGCCAACTCAGTGCACCCAGGGGTGGGGTGGTGCCAGGAATGGAACCACGATCCTTGCGCTTGCCTAAGCAGGTGCTTAGTCCACTGAGCTATCTTACTGGCCCCACAGTTCTTTTTAATTTTTTTATTTCAAGACAGGTTCTGCTTTTGCTTCCTTGCACCTCTGAAAGCAACATGGGCCACCAGCAGCTCTGTTGGAGCCACCTGAGGAAATTTGGCCAGGGATCTCGCTCTTGCTGCGTCTGCTCCAACTGACACGGTCTGATCTGGAAATACGGGCTGGACGTGTGCCGCCAGTGTTTCCGTCAGTACGCGAAGGATATCGGCTTCATCAAGTTGGACTAAGCGATTTTCCTTCGAAGGATTATCCGGGCCATACACGTGTT
This sequence comes from Capromys pilorides, assembly GCA_004027915.1. Lineage (NCBI taxonomy): Eukaryota > Metazoa > Chordata > Mammalia > Rodentia > Capromyidae > Capromys > Capromys pilorides. The sequence goes on from PVKN010004776.1 coordinate 16,838, forward strand.
CAATGAAAGAGACCATGTGAACTCTGTACATAAAACAGAAAATTTAAAAGATAAAAAAAAAAAAAAAAGAAAGACAAGTTCTGTTAGGTTGTCCAGACTGCCCTCAAATTTGAGATGTTCCTGCCTTAGTCTCCCAGAGAATTGGGATTACAGTTATGTACCACCATACCTGGCTGCAAATCCAATCTTACAGGAAAAAAAGGAGGAGTAAGATGAGCTTCCCAGCTCAGAAGCCTGGAGTCTCCCTGCACTGGCCAGGCCCCTCTCTCCCACTCTTCCCTCCCCCTTCCCACCCTCTGCATTGCCCTGTCTTCTTTGATTAGCTAATGTCAGTAAAGGGCCCAGTGGCAGAAAAGCCCTGTACAAATGTTGAGCACAATTTCATTTTCAAGACTAGCTAAGAATATATTTGCAGACTCAAGCGAAAGGTCACTAGGCCTGCCTGGGACAGAGGGAAGACTCTGCTGGGCCCAGAGGGAGGATGGCCCTAGGCAGAGGAGTGAGAGGCCACACAGGGCCAGAGTGACTGCTCCAGCCTAGCATCTTGGCACCATGCCTGCTTTATGCTGTACCCCAACCCAATGCCATCTGACTTCAAGGTCCTAGCAGCTAAGGACCTCGCAGGGACTACCCTCAGAAACTTCCATAGGGGATTGTGCTAATTTTCACAGTCAAATTAGCATTTATTGAACACGTACTTTGTGTCATGCTGGGCTAAGGGGCCAGGACTCTCCAGCTAGGGACAAGAAGGCTGCCTTTGCTGTAGGTTGCAGGGCTTTTCCTCTGCATGAAGTCTTTCTGAAACCTTGGGGGAAATGGTATCACTAATCTTCTTCTACCAACTATAGAGAGCCCTTTCTGGTCCTTCTCTCAGCCCAGGAAGTTTATATTTGTAATCTCATGGAAAAATTAATGGAATTCTAGCAAGTTAATTCCAATTTACTACTTCCAATACAACTAATGATGAGAAGAAAGACACTAAGGCATTATTAGTGTATGGGGAGCCAAGGGATCCTAAGTCCAGTTCCAATGACATCCAGCTGGAACAGAGGCCACAACCCTGGGTCAAATCTGGGTTTTATTAATTCATGAAGGAAGTGGCTTGAGGATCAGTGACTGTGAGAGTGGCAGGAAGTACCTCAGCGATGTGAGCTGGGCTAGGTAGAAGGCCTGAAATCATCTCTGCAATATGCAGAGAGAAGAATATAGAGAGAGTAACCTACATAACACAACTGAGGTGGAAACTAATGTTTTAGGGTTGGTGCATCAGCTCTGGTGTGTAATCTCTTATGCCTTGAGAAGTCATAGCCTCTTATATTGAGGCTCAGTCCCAGGTGACATCTCTGTATCCCACCTCACCCTGTTTCATATATGGAAGCTACAGGGGGCTGGGAAAACACTGCCTTGTGTTTGCTACAAAAACTGTATATCAGCACCTCTGCTGGGCCCATATGCATTACTGAAAGTCAATTGAAGGGATAAGGAAAAGTCCTAGCCAGCTGCGCACATTAGGACATGGCAATGGGGCGAGGCTCAGCCAGAATGGAGACAGTCGCTGCTCCTTCAAGGAGAGTTGCCCAGGTGGCCCTCCACAACCGATGAAAGGAGTTCCTGCTTTGTGATCCCTGAAACCCCTCTAGTGTACATATTTGAAGAGCTTTTTTTTTTTTTTTCTTTTTTTGGTGGGGCTGGGTTTGAACTCATGACCTTGCACTTGCCATGCAGGTACTTGTGACGGAGCTATCTCCCTGGCCCAACTTTTTTTGTTTTTTGTTTCATTTTATTTTTTGTTTTTTGTTTTTTTTGAGACAGAGTTTTGCTGGCCTTGAACTTATTATGTATCCCATGCTGGCTTAAAACTAAGATGCTGCTGGCTCAGTCTCCTGAGTGCTGTGATTATAAGCATGTGCTACTATGCCTGGTTTTCCAAGAGCTTCTCATCTCTGTTCTTTCCCCAGTGAAACTTCACCCAAATCAATTATTTAAGAACAATGAGGCCTAGCTGTGACTGTAACTTACTGGTAGGCACTTACTTACCATGCAAGAGCTCCTGTGTTCAAGCCTTAGCATTGTGTACACACAAAAAGAAAAAAAAAAAGGAAAAAGGAAGAAAGAAAAAAAGAAAAAGAAAGAAAGGAGGGAAGGTGGGCAGGAAGAAAGAAAGAAAGAAAGAGAAGAAAGAAAGAGAAAGAGAAAGAAGGAAAGAAAGAAAGAAGAAAGAAAGAAAGAAAGAAAGAAAGAAAGAAAGAAAGAAAGAAGAAAGAAAAAACAAAATTGTAAAACTGAAGCTCATTAGCCTTGATAGGTTCCATGCTCAACAGGCAACTTTCTAATTGTGCCGCTGGGCCTGCTCTAGCTATCTCTGTGCTCCACCTGCTCAAAACTGTAGGTTATCCTCGGCGAGGAGTGGACCTCCCTCCATCTCAGGGCTGGGGTGGAGGAGGCTGGGCCCACATGGGCTAGGGAATTCTATAATCCGAAGGGGAGTATTTGGGAGGGAAAGAGAACCGGCAAAACAGGGAATAGAGGATCAGGAAGAGACAGCAGCATATATAACCTCAGCATATGGATAATGTGTTTTCAACACCCCTGGGGCCTCCTCTGGTTTCATGCCCCTGGCCCTGTAAAAGCAGAACAGTACTCGAATAGGCTTTTGGGAAATGTGGCCTTTGAGCCCCCAAGTCCTGCCAGCCTGGTCTCTGCTCCCTTCTCTGCTTTTCTCTAGAGTCTCAAGGCCATGGTGTCACCAGTCCATTATCATTTTGATAAAAGTCATCCTGTCCTTGTGAAAGGATAACTCCCCAGCTGAGGCCAGTGCCCCATGACCAGCAGGCAGCCTGGACACTCAGACCATGAACATGGTCAGGGTGATGAGCTTGTCTGCAGGCTGTGCATCGAGGGCACAAACCCAGCCCTCACACACAGCTCCTTCCAGGGGCGTGGGGGTGGAGAGTGAGGCATGGACAGCAGGGTTGGAGATGTCTGCATTCCATTATCCCTGAGAAGCATGTCCTGAATCTTAAAAGCACAGGGAAAAGGCCAAGTTGGTTCCTAACCAATGCGTCTCATTTCCCATCCTTCCCTCTCCTCCCACCAGGAAGCTGCTTGCTGTCAGCAAAGCCATTTAGGGATTAAAGCAGCTCCCTCAATAAAAGCTGCTTATTCAGAAGGTGCTTTCAGTTCATCCACATTTATTTCATGGATATTACAATGCATGGAAGAGCTTGCTCCTCAGCCCCCTTCACTGTACCCAGTTTGTGTCCCTCACCCACACAAGGTATCCATTTTGGGCCTGGAAAAGCTTTCTGGAGACCCAGGGAGCTTGGCCAGGAGTAGGAGGGAGTGGTAAACACCCCACTGCCCCTCAGTCACCAGACAGTAGCCCTGAGTACAGCAGGGAGAGAGCACAGGAGGAGTTTGCTACAGGAAAGGAGGTGGGTCGGGTGCCCAGGAGGTGCAAGTCTGTCCTGAGGAAGGGCGCACTTGTGCTCGGAGAGCACAGAGCCAGCTTCAGTTCCTAAGACTGCCTCTTGGTAGCTGGCCACACACAGTGAGACAGTGGGGCACCTTCCTTACAGAAATCCCAGTCTAGGTGGAGGAACTCACCAACAAAATATAAAAAGGAAATCAGACAATGGCACAGATTTATTTTTAATAATGGGAATTGAACTTAGGGCATTCACACTGAGCTACACACCCAGCCTTTATTTATTTTTTCCTGCCCTGGCTCAGGGGAAAACCATGGCTGGTGCTTCCGTACCTCCACTTCTTTTGGAACACTCCAGAGAAGATGCCCACTTGCCTCTGGAACATGCTGCAGGGCTGGGAAGAGGTGGCAAATCAGGCAGGGATCAGTTTCAGTGTCTTTCTGTCCAGCTGGGCTGGGGCATTGTCCACGGTGCTGCATGCTGGGTAGTTCAGGCCTGACTAAGCCACACAGACCCAGTGGCATTGGCCCTGCTGCCCAGAGCAGGGCCCCAGAAACCCTAAAGACAATGTTGGCTTCCCAGTCCCCTCTCTCCCTCAGCCAGAGAACAGGAACAATTCAGAATCAGTACTGGGAGAAGGGGGGCCGCACAGAGCCCTAACCACCCTCTAGGGACGTTGGAATATGAGGCGAGGATCTTGAGCTTGAACATTTACAGGTAGCACTCAGGATTGAAAACTGATTTATAGTCTGCAGGCAGGCGAGAGGGAGCTGTGTACAGTGCAGCCTTGTAGGGCGGTGGTAATTATATATTACATTGAACTGTCCTTGCATTGTGGTGAAGGGCAGCGGGAATGAGACTCTAAATCAGACTTTGCTGATGCTTCCATAGCTCACCTCCCTGTGATGTGGCCCCAGAGCCCAGGGCTGACACTTCTCCCGGACACACACACACACACACACACACACACACACACACACACACACAGCCTGGCCTTAGCTAGCTTGGCTATCTGACTGCTTGGGGACCCAGAAAGCAAGAAGAGGGGATGTCATTATCAATCCTGGCAGCTTCCAGGGGCCACTAATCCTATAGGCTCCATCATTTACCACCACCCCCCATTTCCCATACTCTACCTCCTTTCTTCTGCTGAGGTCTGATGAAGCTATGTCAATGGCAGAAGACCTCCCTGTCCTCTGTCAGCCACCCTCGCAAGCAGCTCTTTCTTCACAGCCACCGTTTTGGTACATTAGGGACCTCACCACTTTTTTTGTTCTTGTTTTCTTTTCTTTTTGGTCTTTTTGAGACAGGGTCTCCCTATGAAGTTCAGGCTGGCTTTGAGCTCAGTTTGTAGCCCCACCCCCACCCCCACATGCCAGTCTTGAACTCGCAACGATCCTATTGCCTCAACCCCTTCTGAGTGCTGGGATTACAGGTATGCATCACCACATGTTTTAGTCAGGGTTTTACTAGAGGCACAGATATAATACAACGAACAGATGTAACACAAGATATACCAATCTCAGAGTCAGATAAGGTAGTGTGCAGACACAAATTATAACACCACGCCTGTCTACTACCTCATCACTGTATACCTGCATTCTTGTCACTGTCTCCTAACTGGTTTCCCTCTAGCTCATCTTTACCACTAATCAAATCTTTGTGTGTTTCTGTTTGTTTTGATCTTCCTGAGACAGGGTCTTGCTATGCAGTTCAGGCGGTCTTGAGCTCACATTGTAGCCCAGGCTAGTCTCGAACTTACAGCTATCCTCCTGCCTCAGCCTCCCAAGTGCTGGGATTATAGGCGTGTGCCACCACACCCAGCTTCAAATCTTTTTTTTTTTTTTTTTAACCAGGAATTAAACTTAGGACTTCATACTTGCCAGGCAGATGCTATTCCTCTGAGCTCTATTTCTGGCCCTCCTAATCAAATCATCCTTTAAGTTATTGCCATGGTAATGTCCCTGACCAAAATCTTTATCATTTGTCTTGGAATTGCAGGAGTGGAGAAAGGTGGTCAAACTTTGGACAAAGCCTCTGGATGTTCCTCCTCTCTGAAGTCTTCCCTGGCTCTTTGCAGGATGGTGACAACTGACTCACTCCTGGACCCAGCCAGAACCTTGTTTTTACGACCAACTATCCAGACTTCCCACAACCTCCTATCCCTTCTCCTAGGCCCCTGAACGTCCTGGTTCAGAGGCAGATGCTAGTGCTTAGTGGTGATGAGAAAGGCCTCTGGGTGACAGGTCTGGAAATGAATTCTGGCCCATGACCAGTTACTTGCTGATTACGAGTCTGTAGTCAGACTGTCTGGGTTCAGATGTTGTCTCTGCTTCTCTTTACTTTGTTTATAGCAAGTCACTTAATCTTCGTGCCACAGTTCTATAACTAAAGTGAAGATAATAACAGCACCTACCTCCGAGCATGTTGTTTGTTTTCTTTTTTGATTTTTATGTAGTTCAGGATGGCTTTGAACCCGCTATGGAGCCCAGCTGGCCTCAAACTCACAGTGATCTCCCGCTTCAGCCTGTTGAATGCTGGGATTATAGATATGGCCTGCAACACTTAGCCTCCCAGCATTGTTGATCAGATTGAATGACTGAATGTAGGTATTTGACTCTGCTCATAGAACAGCTTTGTGCTTCTGAGAAATTTTAATAATAATAATAATAATAATAATAATAATAATAATTCAACCTCTCTGTACCTCAGTTTCATTATTGTAATAAATTTCCATAATACTTGCCTATATAAAACTACTTCAGGGCTTTTGTGAAAATCAAATAACATATTCCCTTTGAAAATTCTCAAAGGCTTTGCAAGTATAATGCTCTAGATGAGTACTCTACCACTGAGCTACACACCAGCCTTATTGTTTATTCATTCATTTATTTATTTATTTTTAAATTTTTATTTATTTATTTATTATTAATATTATTTTGTCTTCTTCTGAGATAGGGTCTTCTATGTAGTTCAGACTGGCCTTGAGCTTATTTTGCAGTGCAGGCTGTTCTCACACTTGCAGTGATCCTCCTGCCTCAGCCTCCTGAGTGCTGGGATTATAGGTGTGTACCACCCATGCCAGCTTCCAGGCCTATTATTCATTATCTGGTACTTTTTCCTTAGGATTCTCAGGGTCTGAACAAGAGGGATACATTCTGTTAGCTACACAGCAGCTATCTTCATCTTCCTTCTACGCCGGCCTTTAGACAGGAAACTGTGGAATCCTGGAGAACTACCTTAGAAGTCCTGTGGTCCTCTTCCACCCAGAATAAAGGTGGAAGGGGTATGGGGACAGACACATCTCTGATAGTGATACGATTGCAAAGGAGGCTGCTAAATTAAACTAAGAATGGATTGCTTTTGATATCTTATATGATTATCTCCTCCATTAGAGGTTGACCCAAATTTTGTGAGGTTCAAAGCTTACACAATTTGAGAAACCCACTCTTTTAAGAAAAGAATACGACATATGAACAGGTAATTAAGTGCAGTCTTAGGAAGGGGCCTATGCAGGTGAGAAGAGCTGTGAAGCCAAGCCTAAGCTCCATTAGCTTCACGGAAAATCCATCCACTCCTGTCACCATGCCAGGCGGGGATTTGCAAAGGCCTTCTCAGTTAGCTGCTCACGGCTGAGCAAACCATGTCCACCCACCACAGATGGGCAAGGACTTCCAGAGGCCTGCAGTGGGTTATGCCTAATCTGGCAGTTGCCTCATTACTAGGCTGTGGCTCCGCCACTGGCTTCATCTCAGGCTAATTGCTGATGTTGAAGATTCACCAGCTATTCATTTTTGCTTTCAAAAGTTTGCATGTGAGTCATAGAACATTAATATTCACACTCAATTTGGGAACTGCTTCATTGCCTCAGCTTAAGCTGGCTGCCTAGGACTTAGTTACCAAGTAGGATACAACTTTCTCTCTCCCAATTACAGGAAATGCAAGGTAGATTTGAGGGAATGATGGTGACATTTGTCTTAGAGTTTTGTTTGTAAAGTCTCTAGTCCAACTCAAATATTCCTCCTCCACAAATCCCTCGCACCCAGCCTCATCATGCCCAGTTCTTTTCTAGTTATAAAATGGTATTAATTCATTAATTCATTCATTCATTTTGACAGAATCTCTGTAATCCCAAGTACTGGTATTACAGTATGTGCCACTATGCCTGACTTGAAAAATGCATTTTTATTATTAATTAATTAATTAATTAATTTTGCGGTACTGGCAATTGAACTCAGGAACTTGCACTTGCCAGGCAAGTGCTTTTCTACTGAGCTATCTCTCCAGCCTGAAACATGCATTTTCAAGGACACCCAAATGCTGGGCCTCCTTGGGTTTAAGGGCCATGTTCCTGAAGTCAGGACACACATGACATCAAGATGCCACCAGTAGCTGGGTGTGGTGGCGCACCGCTGTAATCCCAGCACTCAGGAGGCTGAGACAGGAGGATTATTGAGACCAGCCTGGGCTACAAAGTGAGTGCAAGGCTGGCTTCAGCTGTATAACATGACTCCATTTTACAAAAGACAAAAAAAAAAAAAAAAAAAAGTGCCACTAACGAGGGTACACAGAGACTCTTTCTTCAATCATTCCCAGGGAGAATCACCCTGCCCTGACTCCCTTAGCAGTGCCTGGAAGCCCCATTTGTATGATTTTCCCCAGCAGAGAGAGACAGATGGCAGGTGGGAGTGGGTGAGTGTGCGAGTGTGTGAATGCACATGAACTGTGCATGCATAAGAGGTGTGCATACATGTGTGAGACAGTGAGTTCACTGTGTTCACTAGTGTGCCCACAAGCCAGGCAGGAGAGGTGGGGTGGAGGCCAGCACGTAGGACGGAAGGCCTCAGTCTAAGAAAACCACACTGTGGTTCTAGATGTCATCAAAGGTGAAACTTGTTTCCTCAGCCTAATCAGGAAGCAAACGCGAGCTGGCAAGGCAAGAAGGGCTCAGGATAGGCACAGGGTGCAGCTTCCAGTTTCACCGCCAATTCCAGCAATGATGTCACTTTTCTCAGGTCTCCCCTAAACTGTGAGTCAGCAGAGCCCCATTAATACTACATTCCATGTGTCTATGCTGTCTTTCTGCTCCTAGGGGCAAACTTTTCCACATGGCTTGGCCCTGCCCCTGAGGAGCCTGAACAGCCCCAGATCTTGAACTTAGCTTTCACTTAAGCCTATGTCTGAGAAGACAGAAAACTCTGCTTCTGGATAAGCTTAAACACAAATTAGAAGGGAAACCAAGACAGAGATGTTCTTGGATGTGAAAGGGGTCTGGAAAGACAAGCTGACAATTTGCATAGCCAGCCTGAGGAAAATGCAGGGAAAAAGAGGAATGAGAAAGAGTGAGGAGAGAAGGAAGAAACAGGAGTGAGAGAGGCTGGTTGAGGAGAGGCTGAAAACTGAGTTCTCCTTTCTCAGGGTTTGAGAATTGCTACCGTAATTTTCTGACTCCCCAGTCTTACGTGGTCCTCCAGGGCTGCTGATGTATGAGAAGGCCCACACCTTAAACTAGGTCCCTGGAAGAGGAGCCTCAGTGTCTTGGGTTTTTTTTTTTTTTTTTTTGTTTTAAACTTTATTTATTTATGTTATGGCCAGTTCAGCCTGCCCTGGGGGTGGGGCTGGTGCAACATGTGGTGCCGAGGAATCAAACTGCAGCTGCTGCGGTTGCCTAAGCTTACCTAAGCTTGCCTAAGCAGGTGCCTTAGACTGCTGAGCTATCTCACCAGTCCAGTGTCTTATTTTTTTGAGACAAGGTCTTGATATGTAGTTTAGTCTGGCCTCAACCTCACAGTGATCCTCCTGCCTTGGCTTCCAAACTGCTAGGATTGCAGACATGTGCCACCATGTCTGGCAGGAGCCCCAGCGATGTAGTATCATCTGCCTACCCTACAGTGCCTCAACTTGATCCTAGTCTTGTTGTCAGCACTGAGAATCTGACGGATGAGGGGCTGAGAGGCACAAAGGAGATGGTGCTACACATTAGGGCAGCTCCGTTTTCTCTTTTGCAACCTCAGGTTTTTCCTTGGAACCTGTCCAACCACTGTGCCTGCTGGCCTGGTCCTTGTGCTCTGAGGCAGCCTGAGTGTCATTCCTTGCCAATGACAGGAACCAGAACAGGGAGCCCTTTATTTGACAGTGAAAGGGACTCTGCCCAGCCTCTGTGACTCTAATTTCCCAAGATGCTGTTTGTTCCCAGCATAAAGTAAGCTTCCCCAAGGAAATCAAAGCTTTTGTTCTGTGTCTGAGTCAACAAGATGGCACCATCATGAGAAGGCTTTGCTCTCATTAGACCGAAACAGCATCGAGACCTTGTCTGGGAGATTTCTCTTTTCCTCACTGTGGATGACTCTCTACAAGCAAGAAAGTCTGGTCTCCTTCTTCATCAACAGCAATAGTAATAAAAATAGCAACCATTTACTGAGTGCCTAGCATATGCCAGAGACCTAAGTGTCTCATGTACATTATTTCACTAATCTTGCAATTGTACTATGGGATAATCACTGCTGTGGAAAGTGGAGAAGGAAACTGAAGATTTCAGAGATTGCCCAAGATTTCACAGCTTGAAGCATAGTTGAAATTTCAACTCTGATCTCTTCCTAAATCCTGTTTTTCACTTTGTTTATTTTTGTTTTCTGCGCCTCAAAAATGCTTTCCTTTAGGCTTTGAGTTGCAATTCAAAGCCTTTATCTCTAGGAAGTACTCCTCACTTCTCCTTCACTTCAGCTCGGTCTTCTCCTAAGGAAGCCCTATGTTGCAGGGACGTCTTTTCTGTGGGCTCTGCTTACAGTTCCAATTTCCTCCATGACCCTTGGGGTTGAGGTGGTTATAAAAAGAGAAGTCTAGGCCTTGGCTGCCACTCTCTCAGAGGACAGGGTGGTGTAGCGTGGCTGTCATTTCACACCAGAAACAACACAAATTTGCTGGAGCAGTGGAGGCTCACTTGGTGTCTTGGGCCCTGGTTCCCACAGGGAATCACCTGGCAAGGCTCTGGAGCCCCACAGGAGAGAACATGGAAAACTACCAGGTCCTCAAGGGGCTGGGAGCAAACATAGAGCAAGAACTCCTTTTCCACCAAACCTGGAGGCTGAAACTGTTGTTTGTCCAAAGTCAGTCATAACTTCTAATTCTGCCCTGCCCCATACCGGGAATGTAACCTAGGACTTTTGTTTTGAGCCAACTCCCCATTCCATTTTTATGCTTACAGTTTTTAGTTTTTGGAGACAGGGTCTCCCTGTGTAGTCCAGGCTGGTCTTGAACTCACTATGTAACTCAGGCTGGCCTCATACTCATGGCATTCCTCCTGCCTAAGCCTTCTGAGTGCTGGAATTACAGGAGTATGCCACTGACCTGGCCTTTTTGTTTTGTTTTAATTTTTTTTTTATTTATGTATTTGGTGCAAGGTCTCACTATGCAGCTCAGACTCATAGTGATCCTCCTCTTTTCAGCCTTTCTTCAATGCTGGGATTACAGGCATGCATCACCACGCCCTGACTCTTTCACTGGCTCAGCATGCCTTGGGGCTTGGGGTCAGCATGGCATGTAGGACCATGAATTGAACCTTGGTCCCTGCACTTGCTAAAGCAGGCATTTAGTCCACTGAGCTATCTCGCTGGCCCTGTTTTTTAATTTTTGAGGTAGGATCTTGCTAAATTGTCCAGGCTAGACTCAAATTTGTGATTCTCCTGCCTCAGTCTCTGAGTGTACAGGGGTTGCAGACATGCACAACACAACTTGCTACGACTTTGAATTCTTTTTTTTTTCCCAGAGGTGTTGTCACGTTTTATTTGGATTTTCGAGCAGAAAAAGATCTATGCCTATGTTTTCGAAGAGACCTGATCCTCAGATTTCCACTGAGCAACTCCTCCAGTACAAGGGGGTCTGAGACATCTTCAACCAGCAATAAAGAAGTAAAATATAAACTTTTATTTAGAATTAAAGCAAATACTTCAGTATCACAAACACAACATTAAACTTCAAGAAATATACCACTAATTTGAAGTGATTATTTGCACAATCGCAACATGCGGACAAACCCAGAGGAGCGGGCTGAGTCTGTTTCCCCAGTGGAACACACTGAGGGGACTGCCACCGCGGGCGCTCCATCGGCAGCCGGGCCACTACTCCTCCTCGCCAGCAGACTCTCTCTCGAACGTGTGGGCCATGAAGCAAGCATCGGGTCTCTTGGGGACAAGGGGATGCCCTGGTCTCACGATCTTGAAGCCCAAAAAGCTGAAGGTCCGGAGCAAGGCAGCTCTGTCCTCCTGGTTCTTAGGGAAGCAAATGGAGACGTGGTCAGCGTGGAGCTGCTCCTCGGTGAACTCAAGGAGAACTGCACAGCTGTCTTCGCTCCCTTTGGGCAGAGGGCCGCCCGGGATCTCGATGGAGAGGCTGCCACCGCTCCGCACGGCTCTCCAGGTGATGTGTTTGGCATCTGTGAGCCTGGACTGGGTATTTAGAATCCTCGTCTTGTTATTAGACGTTAGTTCCTCTGTTACATTCAGCCGATTTTCAGAGTAAAATGAGTTAGCTGAAAGATTGTGATCCCGCTGACTATTCCCTGGCCCACGTGGGATCTTCAGGGGTGGGTGAGGGGCACCACCGAGGCCCTAGGCCCAGGTTACTACAGCAGCTGACCGAGACCCTGGCACTCCCGCTGCTGCGGCCGCCTTGGCTGTGCAGACTAAGAAGCGGCATGACGTGGCTGCCGTGAATGGTGGCACTAGGTTTATCCCCTTCCTTCTCTCTGGCGAAGCAGTGGCTGTTGAGGATCCGCTGCAGGGAGGATTTCACCATCCGGCCGCTGGGGTCGGAAACCAGGAAAACCTCTGCTGCGCCTCTCCGCGCCGCCGCCGCTGCTCGCCGTTTGCCGGGACTTCGAATTCTTGAGGTAGACATAGTGTTCATTTCCAGGTCTTCTGTTTCTCAATGAGAAGGACTTGTTTCAGACTTTGGAAACCCCGCAGGTACCTACCTCTCCATAGGCCCCATAAAAACTGGCTGCAGTAAAACAGTGAGCCAAATTCGTACAGACTGCCCCTTGAGGTCCCTCTAAGGGAATGTTCTGGAGTGGCGCTCCACCAGGAGACATCCTGTGGACCAGGCTTCCCTGAGAGTCTATGAGCAATTCGGGAGAGATGTGAATGGAGAACAGGCAAGCAGAGAAAGGACAGTTGGGTACACTGGCACAGAAAAGAGGAGTGCCCTCCCTAGGACAGCAAGCCAGAAACAAAGATGGATGAAACAACAACAAGCGGCGACTCTCCTTGCCCCAGGAGTCTGTGCACCTGCACAGCAAAGTGGCTTTACATATAATTTGTATTACCCCGTGTGTGTGCGCGTGTGTGTATGTTTGGTGCTGGCGCTGAGCTCATAGACTTTCCTATGTTAGGCAAGTGCCCTGCTATTAAGCCCCAGCCCCAATTTCATCAACCTTTGAAAACATGAGGAAGCTGAGGGCTCTAAGAACAGACAGGAGCTGCCCAACGTCACGCTGCTCCTGGGTCCCCATTTGCCATCTGGGAGCAAAGAGAGATGGTTGTGACCCAGCATTCTTACAAGCAAGCAGATCTGAAGGAGATGACACAACCTGGGCCACCCCACCCACTGTGCCTCCACCCTAGGAACCTCAGGGGTTTTCATCTCTCCTCTGAAAAAAGAGCAGGGTGCTCAATCCCCTCATTAAGGAAATTAGGTGGACGCTGTGTATCATCCGTTGCAGAGCTGCTGTGAGGATCAGTGGAAATGCCAGCTGGGGAAGGGCTTGACCAGTACAGGCTGTTATTAAGTTTGTGATTAAGGGAGGTCAGTGAGGGCTGCAGGAATAATGGGAGGATTAATGCCCAGGATGTGTGAAGGAGGGAGGCTAACGCCTGCCCTGTCCTCTTCTCTCGGTCACCTGCCCCGAGAGAAAGCATTCGGTGTTTTCAATTGACTTAAATAAGAAATGTGTGGCGGGCAGCAGCCGTCTCTCACTCAGCCTTCACTTGCCCAAGGCAGGGAGATTTTAATTTTCCAGCCTTAATGAGAAAAAGGAACTCAGAATTAAAGAATATTCCAGCAAAGCAGTCAAAATAGCTGCCTAGACTCTGAATCAAGGGGAGAAGTGGAAATTAAAATTTCCTTCTCACTCTCTAGCACCAGCTAGGCTTGCAGAAGCAGGACAATGGAAGGTGGCAAAGGATGCTGGGATCCTGATTCTGAGGTCATAGGGGTGGGCAGGCCTCACCAACCCCACCCCAGAATGCCCCCAGGACAAGGGACAAAGACACAAGCACTTCTGCACAAAAGAGATTTACTCCATTAGGGATGGTTTCTTGAGCCACCATCTCTTGAGAAAGGTCAGGCCTTGAAGATTGAGCTCTGGAGGGAGGTGACTCCCTGGGCCACTCTGTCTGACCTCCTGAGACACAGGGATATTATTGCCTGTTATTATTTCTCTTTTGCCGCTCAGGTACAGCAAATCTGTTTGCCCTAACTCAGCCCAAGGGTCCTGAGAATGGAAAGAAGCTGTGTATGAAAGCAGTCACCTAAGACCTCAGCTCACAAGTTCTGAGCTTGTCTGTCTCCCTGGGGACCACTCTTTCACATGCACTTATGCTCTGGCATGGTAGAAATGGCCAGGAGCTCTGGGAAAGGCTGGCCCCAGCCCTCTCCTCTGTCCCCGTCTGCCCTCACCTGCCAGGATCTCCAAGAGCTCTCTCCCAACCTCCACACTACTGTTATTGACCCTCCATGCTTCCCTTGTCCTTTTCTCATCTGCCTCCTCCATTGGCTGAGGAGCCCATGGTGTGCCTGGATCTGTGTGGGGACTAGAGATTCCCAAAATAAACTAAACCCCGTTTTAAGATAAAGACAGGTGGTCTGGGGTTAGGATTCAGCAGAGAGCCTGCTAAGCGGTTGAGTATAGCAGGTGTCAAAACTCTGGGTTTGGCATGATCTGGGTTCAAAACTGCCTCCATCCTTCACTTCTTATAGTGTGAGAAGCAAGTTGTCCAATTTCAATAAGCTCCCATTCACTCATCTGAAAAATGGAAATGATAATATTTTCCTTATATGATTGTTATAAATATTAAGTGATATAATATAAGTAAATAAACTTCTTATAACAGTGCCTGGGATATGACAAAAACTCATTAAAGAGGCAAGCATAAGGGCTGGGGAGATAGCTCAGTGGTGTAAGTGCCTATTTGGCAAGCACAAGGTCCTGAGTTTGATCCCTGGTACAAAAAAAGAGAGAAAAAGCATTTGGAAATGCCTTTAATAAAAAAGAGGAGGAGGAGGAGGAGGAGGAAGAAGAAAGAAAATCAATCAATCAATCAAGCAAGCAAGCAAGCATGGCAACACATACCTGTAATCCTAGTGCTCAGGAGGCTGAGGCAGGAGCAGAGCAAGTTTGAGTCCTGAGTCCTGCCTGGACAATTTAGTGATACTTTATCTCAAAAGCAAAAATGGTCACATAAAAATGGTAGATCATTGGTAGAATGCAAAAGAATAAATGAACACTCATTAAAGACCAGTTAGGCAAAAAAAAAAAAAAAAGACCAGTTAGGCCATGCTTAATGACACATTCAAGAGGACTGATAGCTTGATATGAGCCTGAGCAACCTGGGAGGAACTTATTTCAAAATAAAAAATAAAACCCGCCATTGGGACCAGCAGTGCCATTGGGACTGGCTGCGCCAAGACTAGGTTAAGAGGCTCTGGCCCCCAGCCCTGTCCGTCCTGTGAGCTCCACCCACCGTTGGGCCCTGGGCGACCAGGTAAAGAAGCTCCCAGCCCGGCATCCTTTCCTTGGAGCTCCAACTCCACCTACAGCCCTGACCCACGGGGCCTCGTGGCAGCCAGCCACCAGAGCTTCGACCAGCAGCCAGGCATGGCTGGAGGGGAATAAGCTTGGTGGATCTGGACCCAAACTCCCTTAGGCACTAACGGCATAACTTCACCAAAGTGCGGAGATCAGTGCTATACAAAATGATAAAGACAAGGAGTAAAATGCAATCTCAGATCCCGAGCCCACCCGGAACTAATACAGGAGACACTACCATGGAAGAAAATGGGAATCATGCAGCCGAATTGGCAGCATCTGAGGTAGACAGACAAGTGCAGAAACGTATAGAGCAACTCAGATCAGAGATAGCATCTGAATTAAAAAAAGAAATGCATGAATTAATAGAATCTGAAGTGGAAAAACAACTGCAGAAACATATAGAGGAAACCAGAACAGAAATAACTTCTGAAGAAAAAAAAAGACATCTCTAAATTAATAGCCTCTAAAGTAGGGGAACAACTTCAGAAAGGTAAGGATGACAGCAGGGCAGAAAT
>PVKN010004777.1:0-32600 GCA_004027915.1 Capromys pilorides
ACACACACACACACACACACACACACACACACACACTGCTACATCTGGGTCTTAGCCCTCTCAGCTCTGCCTGCAGTGGCAGGAGGAGCTCCATCAGTGAACACCTCGAGCCGGCAGAGGGAAGCACGCCTTCGCGGACCAGCGGGTCTGCGCTGGAGAACAGCAGCGAAGGTGTGCAGAAGAGACAACAAAAGACTGAGCGGGGCTCCGGGAGATAAGCCAGAGGAGTGAGAAAAAAGGAGGCGGAGGGATGGAGAAGGCCGGGAGCAAACGAAGCCCCGGGGAGGCGCGGGAGCGCCCCGAGAGGTGTGCTCCGAGCTGCCCCGAACGAACGGAAAGCGCCCCGCCGGGCGGGCGCGGGCGGGGGCGAGGGGCTCCACCCCGCTCCGCCGCCCTGGGGCGGGGGCTGGACGGCCTGAGATTGGCTAGGGCGTGCGGTGAGGCCCGGCCGGGAGCCCCGAGGTGGGAGGCGCCTGGAGCACTTGGGGCGCCCCGAGCGGAGCCGAGCGGAGGCTGCCACCCACTCGGGCCACCTCCGAGGCGGCTGCAGGGGCTCCCGGGCGAGCGCAGCCATGCGGACAGCGGCGGCGGGGTTCAGGCGCGCGGCGGCTGCGCTGGCGCTGCTGGGGGCGCTGCTCTGCGCCCCGGGGCGCGGCGAGGAGTACGAGTACTACGGCTGGCAGGCCGAGCCGCTGCACGGCCGCTTCTACGCCAAGCCGCCGCAGTGCCTCGACATCCCCGCCGACCTGCCGCTCTGCCACACGGTGGGCTACAAGCGCATGCGGCTGCCCAACCTGCTGGAGCACGAGAGCCTGGCCGAGGTGAAGCAGCAGGCGAGCAGCTGGCTGCCGCTGCTGGCCAAGCGCTGCCACTCGGACACGCAGGTCTTCCTCTGCTCGCTCTTCGCGCCCGTCTGCCTCGACCGGCCCATCTACCCGTGCCGCTCGCTGTGCGAGGCCGTGCGCGCCGGCTGCGCGCCGCTCATGGAGGCCTACGGCTTCCCCTGGCCCGAGATGCTGCACTGCCACAAGTTCCCCCTGGACAACGACCTCTGCATCGCCGTGCAGTTCGGGCATTTGCCCGCCACCGCGCCTCCAGGTAGCGTCGCCGCCCCCTGCGCCCGACTACCTACGCGAGGCGCTGAGAGCGCCTCGCCCTGCGCTGCACCCCGGGAGTGGTCTCCTGCCACCTGCCCAGTCCCAGACCGAGGGCTGCCCGACCAGGGCCTCCCTGCGCTCCCAATGTCCCAGCGTTTCTCCGCTGAACCCCTCGGTGCCCTGGGTGCCCTGTAAGTGGTTTATTGACTTCCTCAGCCCAAGAATGCCCAGGGCATCTTAAAGTTCTGTTCTCCTGGACCTCAGGGACCAAGACCACCCCTACCTCGTGTTAGGATCTTGGGAAGGGAAGTCGAGGTAGGGAAGAACTGGGGGCAGGGGGTCGGAGGGCTCCTGGACTATACCCCTCTTGCTTCTATGCCTGGACCCTAACTTCCCCGCCCTCTGCCCTCTTCTCGCATTCTCGGGCTCAGCATTTGAGTAAGGCTCGGCGCTTCAGCCTCAGAACCTCAGGGGAGTTGTTTAACTTCTCTGCGCCTCTGGTTTCCCCATCCAAAAAAAAAAAAAAAGGATGGGTGGGGGGAGGCCTTTAAACCTGTGAGATCCTAAATCCTGCCTACCAGCCACACCCCCAGTGCCAGTACTCCTGATTTCAGCTTGGTGTAGCACCCCTTTGCTGTGGGTCCCTACAGGTCTGTGCCCCTCGCCCTTTCCCTCCCAGTTAACTCCTTTCCAGGCTGCCTGGGCACCCAGTCCCCCAGTCGAGAGGATTAACCGCGGCACCCAGTGCAGCCTCGCTTTAGCAAGGGCGCAACCCACTTCCGGTTCTGCTCCCCCCAAAAGCAGTACCACTCTTTCTCCTGCCCTCCCTACTGCCCTTAAAGCCGCTGGTTAACCTGGTTAACCTGGTTAACCTGGCTAACCCTCCCTCCAGTGTGCCCACCTCTCTGAGGTGGTGCCCTTTCCCCTGTGGTCCCGTGCCTGGGGGCAAAGGGAAAGCCCCCATCCTGCTGGTTAGCATCCAAACGGGAGCTGGAGAGGGAGCGGAGAGGGAGCCCGAGAAGCCCAGTCACAGTGGCCGGGGGGCATCCCTGGCCGTCCCTTCTCTGGTTCCTTTGGGAGCCCAGACATCAACAACCTGGGAAATCCCACCTGGCCAGCGCGCGCCACTCCACCAGCCAATGAGCGGCCTCCCTAGATGATAGGCACCTGCTAGAGGCAGGTACAGGAGAAGGTGAATACAGTGCCGGATCGCAGCCTGAGGACCAGAAGCAGCCTGGAGACGCGCTTTTGTGGCCAACAGATAACACTCAGAATATTTCATATAAAAATGAATCTTAGTTTCTCTTGAAAAATCCCACCTTGGAGGTCGCACTCCTCAGTCTACCATAGACCCAGCCCTGCCCCCTCCACTCTGCACCCCCTACCTGGTACCACAAGCGGCCCCATCCTGCCGCTAAGTGGGCGGTCACAAATCCCAAATCCTAAACTGGGTTCTCATGAGCTCTGCAGACTTGGGTAACCACCCTGGGCCTAAGTTTCCTTTTCTCTAAGCGAAATGATAGTAACTGTTTCAAAGGCTGAGACTGAGATGGGATAAAATTTAAAAGGCAGTGTGTATTGTGGTTGCAGCTGCCAGGGTTGTGGAGCGGTAAGTGTGTCCACCTGGGCAAGACTGTCCCCCCTACAGTTTTGTCTCCTGCGTGGCATTATCTCAGTCACCTCTTTTCCTGGAGCTACGGGGGGCAGCTGGCCAGGGAGGGTTCTGTGCAGCAGGTGGCTCTCTGGGCCTCACTGTCCCTCACCCAAGCCATGCTTCTCTCTGCAGTGACCAAGATCTGCGCCCAGTGTGAGATGGAGCACAGCGCTGATGGCCTCATGGAGCAGATGTGCTCTAGTGACTTTGGTGAGTGTGGGGCCCGTGGGGCTGCGCCCTGGCACTGCCCCCAGCTGCCTCCCTGACGCACAGACTACCGTGGATGCCCACACCCATCACACACCCCAGCCTCAGAAGCTCCAGCTCTTTTAGAATCTGATGATACCCGTAAACCCTCTCCCCATAGAAATGCACCCTTTTTTGCACATCATCCCAGAGGCTTCAGAAGCCCCTCAAGGTCATGGGCCACGGGCCTCAGAAACCAGCCCTGGCCAGGGATCCTACGGCCCTCCCGTGGCACTGTCTGCAGAGGGGCCTCCCCAGCAGGAGGTGTCGCTGGAGGACGTAGGCTTGCCCCAGAGTCTGAAGAAATCATGGTAGGAGAGACGAGCCGCAGGCTACAAGTGGAGCTCCTCACCCCTGGGTATTCTGTTCCAAATACCCACAGTCCCACTGACCAGGCGCTCCGCTGGCCACCTGTCCCCACTACTGCATCCTTGTCTCCCCTTCCTGGGACAACCCTGCCAAGCCTAATTAGAATCTAGCTCACTTGTGGGCCATAAAGTTCAAGTGCAATCTTTGCTGAGTCAGTTCCCTGCACTGTGTCTTATCTTCCCTGTCAATAAAGAAAAACAAATGATATTAAATCCTTTCTTTAGAGGAGTGTTCCATGTCAGTAGCCTCCTTGGAAAGAAATGCTGCTGTGTTAAGATGTGTGTGTGTGTGTGTGTGCATGCACGCATAGGTCAGAAAGAAAGGAGGGGGGAAGGGAAAGATGTTTTAGGGCAGTCTCCTTCCTGGTAGGCAGTGTCATTCCCTGGATTCTTGTCTATGTAGGGAGCCAGAGGCCTGAAGAAAGGACAGTCTAGTTGCCTCCAGCCTGGGGCATCCTGTCCCCCACTACGTTAGGCCCACCGGCCACCCTGGGGTAACCCCATGACTCCATCGTGGGTCCTGCCCTTGGCTCCCCTGCACACTCTCGTTCCTACACATCCCACAAATACACTGTCAGACAGAGACCGCATGACGCAGGCCCACCCAGTCTCGAGCTCTCTTCGTGTGCCCTCGCATGCACATGCGCACCCACACGCACACAAAGGTGACAGTGGTACATGCACAGCACAGCTGCTCCATGAGCTTCTCTTCCCAGCTGCATGCCCCATGAGGTGATGTGGTGGGTCATGGTGGGTATCACAAAATGCTTCCAGGAGGAAGGCCGCTCCCCGACAGTGCTGGCTGGTCAACCCCGGCCCACGCTCTCATCACGCATACGCACACATACACCCTGCAAACCACGCATATGCACGCGCAGCCTGATCACAACAGCCAAAAATCCCACCAAAATCAGTCCCCCTGACGGAGAAGCCTGGCCTTGCTCCACCAGGACCTCCTTTAGATGCTCCACCCACCTCCAACACCCCCTGGGCTCCAGGCTGGGCAGACCGTTCCGTCCAGGCACTGCAACTCAGGCGAGACACACCCTCGCCCCACCTCACTCTCCCCTCCTGTACTTTGAGCATGAAGTTCTGTAGGTCCATGAAAGCCCAGCACCTGATAAGAGCCTTCTGAATACCGAATATATCCATGTAAGCCCTGCCCTCCAGGCCCTGTGCCCAGCAGGCTCCCTGCGCCCTAAGGAGACCTGCCAGGCGCTGTCCTCAGAGCCCAGCCCCCCGCTCCAGCTGCCCTTCTGCTCTCTTCCCAGTGGTCAAAATGCGCATTAAGGAGATCAAGATAGAGAACGGAGACCGGAAGTTGATAGGAGCCCAGAAGAAGAAGAAGCTGCTCAAGCCAGGCCCCTTGAAGCGCAAGGACGCCAAGAGGCTGGTACTGCACATGAAGAACGGTGCAGGCTGCCCCTGCCCACAGCTGGACAGCCTGGCCGGCAGCTTCCTGGTCATGGGCCGCAAAGTGGACGGACAGCTACTGCTCATGGCCGTCTACCGCTGGGACAAGAAGAACAAGGAGATGAAGTTCGCAGTCAAATTCATGTTCTCCTACCCCTGCTCCCTCTACTACCCCTTCTTCTACGGGGCTGCAGAGCCCCACTGAAGGGCACTCTTCCCTGCCCACCCAGCCGGCTGTGCCTCGCCCTCTGTCCCTGCCCATCTGGCCTGGTGCTCACTCCCAGGCTGACCCAGCCCTTGGCAGAAGGTGGTCTCCTATGGAGCTGAGAGTGGCCCAGTCCCACACATGCGCCCAGGGCCTAGGGCCAGTCCTTCGTGACAGAGAGCGCCTGAGTCTTCAGCTTCGTCTTTTAGAAGAAGGACTTTCTCTTCTGGGGTTTTCTCTTCTCAGGAGGAGGCCAGAGGGAGGACAGAGCACGGGGGGTGGAGGGCAGCCTGAGGAGGGGGCTCCCCACGTGCACAATGCCTTGGGGCCCTGTCTCCATGTTGGACAGAGCCACTTGGGAACAGTTCTCCCGCTGCCCCTTTAATGTCCCATCATAGCCTTCCAAAGCCGAGGACGAAGGGTCTCCGTGCTCTGCGGCCACACCTGCGTTCCTCTCTCCCAGCACCGCGCCCCCGCCCCCCTCCCCGCACCCCAGGCCCGCTTCTTGGGCTCCTTCCTTAGTCTCTGCATCTCCCTTTCCCCCGATAATGCTAAGTTATTACTACTGCAGTGAAGCCAGGGGTTCTAGATGACAGATTCAGATGCAAGCAGGGTTGGATTTCATTTTTTTTTTTTTAAGTTTTTAATTAAACTAAAAAAAAAAAAAAAAGTTGGTTTGGACTGATAATTTGTCAACTGGTTCTGAAGAGGGAAGAGGTGAAGGAAGCTTACGATACACGATTGGCAAGAGGCCCTGACCCTGACCACCACCGGCCGCACAGGCCTCCGCGGGGTGCCTAAGAAAAGCAACGTGCTGTTTTTCAGGCTCCCTGACAGCACACAGCAAGGGCCACCCTCCTACACAGACAACTAAGTGAGGGGGGTCCCTAAGGAACAGGGGAGTTGGGTTCCCCAGCTTGCTGCCCTTAGTCAAAAGCGCCCACAGTGGGAGAGTACCCCTGTCTCCCTGGCAGTGCCTGGCCTGAGGAGTCTAAGGCAGCCTGGCCACCGGGAACGACACCTGGAGAGCCGAGACCTCGGGCACGTCACCCCTCCCTTGGGCGTTCCAATACCGCTGGGCAGAGGTCTGCCCTGTGTGCGACAGCGCCACAGACCAGCACTGGGGCCAGTGCAGCAGGGACGGCACTGCCGGGAGCTAGTGGGAAACTCGGACTCTCAGACTGCATCACACTGAGCTACATCCCCAGCACACTTTGCTGTTGACAAGGTCTCCCTAAATTGCCCAAACTGAGCTTGAAATCCTCCTGCTCCCCGAAATGCTAGAACTCCCCGCCTGTTCTAGCGCCACACTCAGCTCAGCCTCTGCGCTTGAGCAGCACGAGATTCTCAAGGGAGCTTTCACACACGCTAAACCCCGGCCCGACCCGCAACTAGAACGCCAAGGAAACACCGGAAAGCAGGAGCTTTAGTCGCGGGTGATGTGCAGCCATGGTTGAGAACCACTACCGAGGTAAAGAACTCCCGAGGCAGGGGAGGGAAAGGGGCTTGGGTCTGCGGTGGGCTCGGAGCAGGTGGAGGTGGATGATACAGAAAGGGCCGAGGCTTGGAAGAGGAAAAAGGCCACTGCCACCCACGTGGCCAACATTTGGAAGGGGAGGGGGATGCCAGGAGAAAGCTCCCTGCAGGGCCCTCAGCAGATGCCAAGGAATAGAGATGGTGTCCCCAGAGCAGGACCCGGGAATGCCCTGAGGGCCTTCTCTGGCCAGTGGGGGTGGGAAGTCCAGTGAAGGCCACTTGTACCTCAAGACAAAGGAGCCCCCAGACGAGTGTAGCCCAGGCTCTGCAGCACTCGGGCACACATCAGCCAGAGGAACAGCAAGGAGGTGTCTCTAGACGGGAGGACGCCAGCCTCCCCACACACACTCTAGTCTCGCTAGCAGGTGGTCTGACCACCTGCCGATAAATCACCGTGGGGCAGTCAGGTGGCCCCAGCAGGAGCAGCAAAGCCTCCTGGTTTCTTCTTACCCAAGGAAGCCACCGCCACCCACTCTGCCCAAGCCCTGTCCAGCCCTCCCGGCTCCCTGAATCTGCCCCTTGTCTCCCAGCCTCCTACCCCAACCAAATATTTATGGACACTTCTACGGTCAACCAGGACCAGGGATGATTTTTCCACTGAGCACGCAGGGCTCGGGCCCAGCCCTGGCTGAAGCACAATGCTGACCTCTGTCTGGGGCTGGCAGTAGAGCAGGGCAGCGGCGAGGAGAGGACTCCTCCACACTCCGGGAAGGCCGCTCAGGGCCTCCCTGCACCTCCATGGGAGCCCAGGACCAGCCTGTATGTCTACTCTGCCAGACCCTCAGGAACCATTTCGGTGACCCAGAAGAATCCATCCCCAAACCAGGAAGGCCCTGCAAGGGCTCTGTCCTCCCTCCCCTGTAGTCACTGCTAGCTCCACTGTCCCCCCCCCACCCCCACCCCCGGCTTATGGGGACCACGGGTGGGCCCAGTGTGTAAGAGAAGGACTACCTCTGCCCACAAGAACACGGCAGCAAGACTGGCACTCTGCGGACGCGCAGGTGGGAGGTCTGAGGCCCCGACTCCGGTGTTTCTGCCCTGTAGTGGAAGGAGCACTTCTGGCCTTTCAGTTTACAAGATGGCGCCTCTTCCTCCCAAGCTCCCAGGCACACTCCAGGGAGGAAGGTGGGGAAGGGTTAAGAGCAAAATCTGCATGTCAGCTGTATCAAGCCCTTTTAATCAAGAAAAATAGTTATTTCCCAACTAGGCCCACCTGGTAGATTTCCACTAGCTCACCGGCCAGAGCTAAATCACACGCCCTCTCCCCACTGCAAGACGGCAGAGGAAATCAAGTTTTCCACCGGGTACAAAATCAGAACTCTAGCACAGAGCAGGAAGGATGGGGAGGTAAGCGAGCACACAGGGCTGGGCTGCGAACACAGCGCAGCTCCTTCTGGCTTCCCACAGCCAGCTACACGGTGGAGTCAACTGTCCACCTCTCAGGGTCACCGAGTGTGAAGTGTTAAGCGCATGGAACACACCCGGAAACAATGCACAGAATTCAGGAAACGTTAAGTAGCTGTTCATATTTTTATGAACTAAAGCCATGGCCTAGCCGTGCCGATACGTAACAGGTGCTCTGTAAAAGCCCCGATTCCTTAACTGAGACGCGCAAATGGCAGGAAGGCAGGGAAAAGCCAAGAGGACTCACTCTAAAAGCTGGAATTACAGCATCAACATGTAGCTCTTCCAGAACTGTACCTCCCAAGCCTGGAGTGGTGGCACACGCCTAAGATCCCAACACTCCAGAGGCTCGGAGGAAGGGTCACTGCGAGGTCAGGGCTGGCCCGGGCTACACTGAGAGCCCAGGATCAGCCTGAACTGTAGAGTAAGATCCTGCCTCAAAAAAAAAAAAGGCAGAAAACCCACAGCACACATCTATCTCTCCTATTAGCAGATAAGCCAAAATTAGGGTGAAGACATCTAATCCCAGCAACCAATAAATATCAAGGCCACAATGGATAGGCAGCAGCCCCCGAACACTTCCGTATTCTAATCTATGCCTCCCAACAGGCCTTGGGGACAGTGTTTTAATGACAGTGGCTGCAGCCCAGTGAGTTAAGCAGCAGGGTGGAGCAGGGACCTGACCTCCCATTTTTCAGCACTGCGCCACCTGCCAAGGCAAGGCTGAGGACAAGCCATGGGGAGCAGACAGCTGCGTCTCCACCACAGACCCGCTGCCCAGGAAGGTTTCTAGGAGCCCTGCCCCAGCCCCACTGCCAGGGCTGGATGGAGACAGAGGAGCCGGTGGCTTTTCTCCTGGTTCGCAGGCAGCCCACCCCCACCCCTCCTCTCCTCACTTGTGCCAGTGCCCAGCCTAAGTCCCCACAAAGGAAGCTCACATCCCACAACTGCTTAGCCGGCTGTGATCCCGACCAAAGTTCACAGCTTGAGAAATCTCCTGTGGGGAACAGTTGCTGCTGGAATGTGTGTGGCTGGCACAGTGTCCCAGCCCAGACAGTGGGCTGTGCTGGGGCTGGGAAGAAAGCTGGCAGCCCAGGGAACCCGGGATCCCCGGCCCCCGGCTGTGCCAGCCAGAGAATGGAATGTGCTGCACTCGGGGTGTCGAGCAGGAGGTAGGGTTCCTGTCACAAGGCGGCCTCTGTTCTGCTGGAGGTTGAGCCCACTTGGCTGCAGCTGGGCTGAAGACAGAGGCGAGAAGCCTGTGCCTGGGGGCCAGCCCTCCCACAAGTGACACAGTGGACAGCTCCTGGGCTGGAGGGGACCAGGCAGAACGGAGGGAGGTGACTGCCTGGAACGCTGTTCCTCCAGAGTTTCTCTTAGGCCTGTATGAGCACCTACCACACAATTCTCACCCTCCTGATGGCTTCCTAGAGCTGAGATTGGGGGCAGGTTACCTACGCGGAGTTAGCCACACAACACCCCCAGCTGCAGGGCCCATCATGAGGCTAAAGTGTTGCCCGGCACGGATCTCGACAAAGAGGGTGTTAGGGTCCTGAAGCTCACCAGCTGTAGGAAGGACAGACTCAGGGTCAGGCCCTCAGACGGGCCCTAGAGAGTTCTGCAGAGACAGAGACGAAGATAGAGCTTCACGTGGCTTTAGTTTTTACAGATCCTGTGAGTTCAACCCCAGAAACTACTGGCAGCTCAAGGCACCCATTCCCCAAAGGCCAAGTCAGGCCGCAGGCTGGCATCCGGGTCTGCCCCAGCAGGCACCAGGGCCACAGCACAACTTGGTCACCTGGGTATTTAGGACAAAGTGGGAACTGTCTTTCAATCAAGCATCCAATCCTACATGGCACAGTGTCTCCCAGGCCATTCCCTGTGTGGTCCTCCTCACACTGGTGACCCCCAACCAGATAAAAAGCGCCACCCAATCCTGCCTGGTAAATCCCTCTGCAGCTTCATTATTCCAGTAGGACTTGAACTTTAAAGACGAGTTTAAGGCTAGCACAAACTACACAGCAAAACCTGTCTCAAGAAAAAAAGAAACCAAAAAAAAAAGATGTTTTCGCCTGTTCTCACATGCTCCTCAAGGACACAGAAGGGGGCCTGTGGTGTCCTTCTGAGGCTGCTGATCACCAAGGGGGAAACACGTTTCTCTCCTCTTTGAAACCCACTGGCTGCAAGCACAGCCTTCCTCCAGTTCCTCCTCTTACTGTGGGCATGTCACCACCAGGCACTGTTTCCATTCTCCAAAAATAAAATGACACAGACACTGCTTTTTCAAACTATACTCAAGCTTTCCCTGACCTTCTTCTCTGAAAAATATTCTAAAATTATTCTCTGGCTTAAAAGACAAGTTACTGTTCTAAGGCAGGCAGGCAGAGTGTGTGTTCTCTGCTCAAAGGCTGCTGCGACGGCAGCCCACCGTGCCTCACACGGACGAACTCGACAGCAGCCCAAAGCCAGCACTGCTGCCACACCCGCTTTCCCGGCCAGGGCACAGCTGAGCGGGGCGCGGCTGGACCACCGTGGGCCTCGGCCTCTGCTGCTGCTGCTGCTGCTGCTGGGTGCCATCGGTTTCTAGCCTGGGAGAACAGTGCCTACCTCGCAAGCTTGCTGTGGGCATTAACACGATGTAAGGTGCTTACCGCAGCGCCTGGCTGCCAGGACAACCCACCCAACTCCCAGAGCCCGCTCATTCCTCCCACGACAGCCAATCCCGCCTGCCGGTTCTCGGCCTCCAGGAGCACGGACCCCTCTTGGCTTTCTCAGGATTAACTCAGTCATTCCATTCTAAAGCCCGCATTGTTAGCATTTATCAAACCCTGGTCCCAAGTCAGGTCACAAGATGGAGCCTCAAGTCAACCAGCCCAGCAAGTGCCGAACCCTGCGTGCAAGGCACGGCTTTCCTCCGCTTAGCCCGAGCCGAGCCGACACCCACACCAGGCTGCTGCCCCCACGTGCCTGCCTCCAGGGGTGCTCCAAGGCCTTCCCCACAGCCAGACTCAGGTGAGGGCGGCCCTGCAAATGGGTAGGCCCAGGAGACCAGGCCCTGCAGCCCGAGGGAGTGTCAGTGCACAGGATGGCAACGTAAAATGCTCGAAGCCTTTTATTGATAATTTTCATACAGTGATCTTCTCACTCCTCTCCAGTGTAAACAAGCATAGAAAACTTAACCTTCACCTCCTAACAAGGCCAAGTGGGGATACCAAGGCCTGCCTGGTTCCCCTAAGCCTGGTACCTTCAGGCCCCAGCTGCCAAGCCTGCACCAAACAGGCTGGCCTGGCGAGAAATCAGACCCAGGGCAGCCACCTGCCCCCCACTGCCCCAAGTCCATGCTTAGGGGGCAGACACACCTCAGCCACTCATGACCTGAGGTCCCAGGCAGCCTGTAACCCCAGCGGAGTCCTAGACAGAAGGACTCATCTACTTCAGCCCATTCCAGTGCTGTCTGTTCCCAGGTACCATGAAATAAATAAATAAATACTTCGGAAAGGCAGGGCAGCTGTGGGGTGAGGGCACTGAGCCAGCTCATGGCTTTGGGGAAGATGCTAGGCCCTCAGGAACCAGAGGAAATACAGAATTGTGGGGAAGACGGAGACCCCAGAGGACCCCCTGGGATCTGGAATCTGGGACCCAGCCCAGCAGGATCCTACCCTTCCCAGGACCTTGCAGGGCAAGAGCTTCTGGACCTCTGCTCGGCTCATCTGACCTCAAACTCCATGGAACCAAGGACAGGGAGGGCAGAAGTGGCACCCGTCTGCACTTGGGCGGGGGAATAAGCAAGTGATCTGAGTGCCTTCAGCCACCCAGGTGGAGCTGGGGACGCCAGGGCATCATGAGGCTGAAGTTTCTCAAGTCCATTCTGCAATGGCGCTTCCCCAGGCTGTGTCCGTCTTACAGGTTCTCTGAGGCTGAGGGACTGGCCTCACACTCCGCAGGGAAGACGTTTTCCCAAGCTCAGGTCTCCTGGGATCTGCAGGCCTGGCCACAATGGTCCTCATCATCAGCTCAGCTGAGCCAGGCCCAACTCTGGGTGACCAGCTGAGGCTGGTTCACCGCGCCAGAGCACAGCAAAGCCACCAGGGCTTCTAGAGACAGCTCTCCCTCAGCTCTGAGCACGGCGCTGAAAACAGGGGAAGAAGGGGAAGCCTACTGAGCAGTTAGCCGCACCTGCCCAGCACAGGCACAGGGAGAGGGTCCCTGCTGGCCCCAGCGCTGCTCCCGGCTGCAGCCTGGCCTTTCTTCTCACTTGCTCAAGGTCTGGTTACACGAGGCACACACAAACACAGTCTCTCTTTGGGCTTCAGGGGCTGAAAAGGAAAAAGGTGGTGAGACGCTTCTTTACGCCCTTTGGCTCATGGCCACAAGTACCAGAGCCACCCTCCCCAGAGACCCAGAGACCACCCACCACCCAGGCCATGCCCTCCCTGACCCAGCCTCAAGCCTGCCCTCAGACACCCTGCAGGGGATCTGGGGCCTCTGGGGTAGTGATGCCAGGTGTAGCCCTTCCCAGGTGTTCTACACATTAGAAATCCTTTGGCACCATCAGAACATCTTTGAAAGTGTTTTTTAAATAAAACTTTTCCCAAAACATTTTAGCAGTGCTTAACTCTGGGTGGTAAGACTACAGGATCATTTTTGTCTCCCTTCTTCTGCATAGTAATTTCCAAGTTTTCTAGTTAATAAGCATGTGTGATCTGCAAGATCAGAAAAGAAAAACCTCGAGCTTGCGGTGCACCACAAAGCAGGAGTGAGCTGTGAGCGCATCCTTCAGGAACACGCGCACGCAGTTCATCCGTGCGCACGCCTGAGACGTGCAGGACCCGCAGCCAGCCTCTGTCTCTGAGACACACTGGCAGTTCTCTTTGTCTTTCTTTTACCTACGTACTTTACGTACAATGAGTACATTTAGCCTTCACATAAAGAAAAGAAATTATTTTTAAATTTTGTCTTAAAATACCAAATTGACTGGGGTTTCCCCGGGGAAGGAAGAGGGGCGCCTCTGGGCAGTGCTACACGCGCTGCTTCCTAGCTGTCGGAAGCAGGCCCAGGCACGCACCTGGCTGTTGGGTTTCCCAGTTCCCAGGCATGGTGTATCTACTCTTGGCCCATACCAAATGTCTATGGTTTCTGTTCATTAAACAGGATGGAGTTGTCATCGCTGCAGGCCCTGGGCTAGGACCCCTCACTCCTTTCCTACAACAAGGCCTCCCCTTCACAGACAGGAAGCAGCCCTGCCTGCCGAGATCCACTGCCAGCACCACTCACCCGTGGCCCCCATGGAGGACTTGGGCACCTTGAAGGAGCAGCACCGAGAGCAGAAGCTGTTCCCACAGTTGCTGCAGCTCCGCTGCGGAGAAGAGCCAAGGTTAATGTCAGATGCAGCTCCCACCCCAGATACCTGGAGCCCCGAGCTCATCCCCCCTTCCTACTGGCCAGTTCCACCCAGGCAAACAGCCTGGAGAGGTGCCCAGGCGGGGCAGAACAGACAGCACACCACCCAGGGAGGCTGGTGAGGCAGCACATGGGCAAGGAAGATCCACCACACTTGCCCAAGCAAAGCACAAGCGCCAGGCCTGGGACCTGCGGGGTCACACGGCACCAGCGACTCCCTTCCACCACCACCCCACGACCCAGGCACAAGCACACTGCTCCCAGCAAAACACCCTCAAGAAACTTACCCGCTTCTTCAGCACTGAGAAGGTGGCAGAGCAGCCTGTACAGGTCCCTGAGAAACAGAGGCGGCAGCTCGGTCTCGGCCCAGACCAGTCTCTCAACCTCCCCTGCTTCTGGCTCTTCTAAGTGAGGCACAAAGGATACCAGCCAGCCCAGCTCCGTGGCTGGGAGCAGAACATATGGACGCAGAGCCAGAAGGAAGCACTGTCCCTGGGCACGTGTGTTCTCGTCCCTGCATCTTCCTATTGGCCCAACTCACAGGTTCAGGAGAAATCAAAGAGCAGGCAAGCGCCCAGCAAGACTGGCGAGGACCAGACCACGGCAGCTGCAAGTGCAATCTGTCCAACTTGACCCTTCCCTTGTATCTACTCTATCTATCTACAGGGTTGACAGAAAAGTCTCCCAGAAATGTAGACTGTAACTTTCTGTAAAGAATTCTGAGAGAGAAAGCTTGGAACCAGGCACGTTCTAGAAGACCCAAAGGTCAGAATGCTCAAAGCACTGCGAGCAGTAGGCAAGATGGGGGACACAGCCTGGAGAACGATTCTGCCTGAGAACCAGCAATGGCAAGGTGACAAAACCTCCATGGCGGCTTAGAAGATGGCTAGGAGAAGACAAGGGTAGAATAAGGAGGAATGAAGGAGAGGGAAGGCAGTTTCTGGACAAGGGGTGAGAGGTCTGCTAAGATATGGCCAGAGAACTACCCGCTGCAGCGAGCACTACAGGTCCCGTGTCCAGTCAGGTCACAGGGCGGACCCCACCTGCGCACCACAGCCCTGGAGCTATGCGGACAGCTCCAGGTGGGTCCATCCCGTCAGCAAGAGCTGGGAGGACCGAGGCCACTATGGGTACTACAGGACCGCTCCTGGCTGCCGGTCAGGTCTCAGCTCTTGGCAGAGCGAAGGAGAAAAGCACAGGCCAACTCTGCAGGTGGCGCAGGAACCTGGCTGCTCCAAGACTGGCCCCACACTCAGCACTGAGGAAGGCAGCCCACTCTGCCTCCTCCTAGCCAGGGTGCAGAGGGACAGACAGGGCAACGGAGCTACTCAAGTACTGACCTCTGGCCCATGTCTGGGAATCCCGAGAGCCCGGGCCAAGCACCCAGCAGACACAAGCCCAGGACCCCACAGAGGCCTGGGGTCGAGCTCTGGGACAGGGCAGTTGGAGGACAGGGGTGGCACTACTCCTATGTGTACCTACTCCTCCTGCCCTCTCAGCAAGGGCCTGGCCTCACCCATGCTGGTTTGCCAGGTGATGAGGCCATGAGGACAGTGAGAGTAGCAGGCGCCAAAAGCTCTACGGGGCCTGCTAGGAGGACAGTCACGTACCGTGCAGCCTTCAGAACAGAGATGCCCTCGTCACCAGCACCCACCCAGCGGGGGCCACAGAAAGCTCCCGAGTAACTGTTCTTCATGCTTCCAAAGTGCCCCTTTAGCCACTGGCAGGCAGAACTGCCCCTAGAGTTCACATGGTGGATTCTGCTCCCCAAGCAAGCCAGGCTTGGTGGTGCACACCTGTAATCCCAGCACTCGGGGGACTGAGGCAGGAGGACTAGTGAGAGTCTAAAGCCAGCCTGGGCCACAAAGTGAATTTTAGGCCAGCCTGAACTGCACAGGGACGGTATGACAAAGTGGGACCTCTAAGTGGTGACTGGCAGGATCCTCGTGGGGTCACTGGTGTCCTAGGAGATGCCAGGGGCTGCCTTGCCCACCCTACTATCGGGAGAGGCAGCAAGAAGCAGGAAGCAGGCCCTCACCATCCCCTATTCGTGCTGGGCCCTTGACTTTGCACTTCCAGTCTCCAGAGTGGACAAAGCTCTGTTGTTTCATTAAGCCACCCAGCGTAGTGCATTTAGTCATAGCAACCCAAAGAGACTAAGATGGCCCAGAGCAGCCAACCTACCCAGCCCGGAGGAAGAGGACAAGAGCATCTCGGGGGAGAGCGCCAGCAGGATGAGTACCGAAGAGGCGCTCGGCTAACAGCCTGTTTGCCCCTGCCGTCCTCGAGGGAACCTCACGGGCCTTTCTGCATCCTAGGTTGGAATTTCCAAACTGACAGCCAAATTCAACACTAGGACATAAACCAGGGACCTGCAGACACTAGGTGTCTGCACACCGGTTGAAATCCGATGTCCCCTACAAGCCTCAAGCACCCACTCATAGGCAGGGCTGTGGGAAGCAACGGACTTGGGGAGCGTACAGCTGACCTGCGGCTGCCAGGTAGGCTCGGTCAGAAGAGGCAGGGCACTGCTGGAGTGGCCCCAAGGGCCGATCACCCACCCAGCTCCTCCCTTGAAGTCTCTTCCTGGTTCCTGTCTACCAGGCCCTGAGCAGCTCCTTTTCCACGCCCAGTGCCACGCCATCCCCTTGGAGGCAGCCGCCTATGGACTAAAATGCAAATCCAAACAAGCCTCCTGCAAGTTAGGGTGTCGGGTGTTGGGCCTCAGGAACGAGAGCGTGACTACGCCACCAAAGCAAAGGAGACACGCAGGAGCATCACGAGGCCCAAAGAACACAGGAGCCACGGCACACAGCCCAGACTTGAGGTCCACCTCCACCATTTACTGGCAAGGTCTTTGGACAAATCTACCTCATGTTACTCATCTATAAAATGGGAACGTCTAAGTGCCTTTACTTGAAATGCATAAATATAAATCATTCTTTTACAGTGCCCCTGGGATCTCTGGACCTAGGCTGTTCTTGCACTCATAAAACTGCCTCCTGTGACGTCCACAGAAGGCCCGAGCTCACATATGCAGAAGTGCGTGAGCTCACAGATGTGCTACCGGAGTCAGGGGCAACACACATGAAAAGTGAACGAAGTGTTGCATGGCAACAGGAAATAGCAGGCCCAGGATCTCTAATCCTGAGAAAACAACTGGACTGCTTATGACAGGCGCAGGAGGGCTGGCCCTGAGGCCTTAGGTCAAATTCCTTAACATAAACCCCAGACACAGCCCTAGAACTCACTGCACACCAGAACACGCAGTACAAGGAAAACAACATCTCCGGGGTCACCAGCTACCCTAGGCTCCCGCCACGTTTCCCTGGCACTGCTCCAGAACTCACAGTGTGAGTCACATCTCCACGCTGTGCGTGCTCAGAAGCAAGTCCACCCTCCTCCAGGCTGCCTTCTTTGACCCACCCAAAACTCCAGTAACATTACCAACTGGTCAAGCCTCAAAGCCGGCTGAGAGAAGTAGCAAGGCCTTATCATGCCTGGAAGGAAATACCGTTCACTCCAACTTCACTGTAGCTGGATCAGAAAAGTCAAGACAGATCCCCAGGAACTAGCTGGACGGCCGAGGGCCTCCCATAGTAACGGTACCTACTTTCTAAGCACTATCAGCAAACCAGCTAGGCCCCGTGCTAGCCCGTTACAAGGACTGTCCCACGTGACACTTAGAACAACACTACCGGAATTACTAACACCTTTTATGCAAGAGAAACTGAAGCACAAGGATAGGAAGTCGTTTCCTCAAGGGCACCCAACTGCGCCAGGATTTCTCGACTCCACCACTTAGCCAGTCTGAAGCACCTCCTGCCACATGCAGTCCTGAGACAGCAGTTCCCATACTGAGTTCCTTGTCTTCCCAAGAACTAACGTTCAACAAGAGGATAGGGACAGTGGGAAACCCACTCATTCCTGGCACTCTTCCACTGAACATTTATTGATGTTTCTTTATTCCTTGCTCTTATTACAAGCCTGAGCCTACAAATGCAGAACTCTATCCCCGCGAGCCTCTATCCCTGTGCCCCTCCTCAACTCCAGCGAGAGTCCCGTCAACTCCCTTCAGGGTCCCCACCCCAACCCCATACCTCCTTGGCCATACCAAAGTTGTTGGTAGGGTAACGCTTCCGGAGCCGCTCTGTGAGCCGCGACACCTTGATGCGCAACACCTCGTTCTTGCTCAGGAATCCATTGTCCTGCAGAGCCAGCTCATCCTCTGCTGGACACGGGGCACCTTCGTCATCCTCCTGTGGGAACAGCTCATGCCAGTCCTGCTCCCCTTGGATGAGCTTGTGCCTGCATGCAGAGTTCCTGGATACAGCAGGCCCCGGAGGTGCAGCCCGGCTGGCTCCGCCACTCTCCCCCACATGTCTGGGGCAGCCCCACCCACCTCAGCAGGACTCTTACTTACCAGCACCACCAAGTGGGTCTCCTGCCTCCCAGGGTGCAGAGGAGAAAGGGAAAAAACACAGAAAAGAGATAGCAGAAAAAGAAGGTGCTGCGAGGGGGAGGCCTCCAGGCCAAAAGGAACTTGGCACTACAAGCACATCTCAGAGGCAAGCCTAACGGATGCCCTCCTGCCTGCGTAGGAGCTCCGTGGTGAAGAAGCGTAGAGCAAGCTGTGTGGTGCTTTTTTCACATGGGATCAGTATGCAGACAGAAGAGAACACAAGGAAGGAAAATATCCCTTACAGTGTCTTCCAGGAAACTGTGCTCCACTGAGCTTTTACGTATTTACAGACATAAAAACTGTGAGCTGCATCAAGACATCAAATGTGTTCTTCACTGTAGGTCATGAACAAAAATGCTTCAAAGCCCTGCCACAGCAATCTCCACCATCCCCAGAGTCAGGGCAGAGAAGCAGCTATCAGTCCTACCGAAAGTCTGCAGCCGTCAAAAGTTGCACAGCCATAAGACGAGGCAGATCTAAGAGCGAAGTGAGCCAGGCGTAAGCCACAGCCTGATAAAAATTCACAAGAGCCTTGCTGCTTACGCGTCAGTTTCCCAGTACACAGAGATACAAGGCAAAAATGATTCCCACTCTAAGGAGAGCAACAGCACAAACAAGGCAATAAGTAGCAAGAGAAGGGTCAGCCAGATAGCTCAGTGGATTAAAGCGCCCGCAGGCAGGCGCAGGGGCTGGGGGTTCAATTCCAGGGCCTGCTGTGCTGGTCCCACCCCTAGGGCACGCTGTAATTGAGACTGGGCACCTGTAATCCCAGCTCTTGGGAAGCTGTGAACAGGTGGATCACTACAAGTCCAATCTAGTAGTGAGACTCTGAACATCCTGTAGACTCTTCCTTAAATACAAATAAACAGCGAGTGCCGCTCGGCCTCAGAGACCAGAGCAGACAGGGAGTGGGTTACGTGCAGCTGTAGCAAGCGCCTGATCTACGGGGCCAGCGGTGCCTCAGCCAGGCGCACTGCTGCAGACCCAGACACCAGAGAACCTGAAGATGCAGCTCCCGCTAACATTCCTCCATTTAAAAAACTGACCCAAAAGAAATTGTTTAAGTCTGCAAGTCAAATCAAACACTTCTGCAAACTATAACTGTTCTAAAACCAAGACAACGCTGAACTTTCCCTGAGCTACCGCTTGGCCATACAACCACCTTCTCCAGCCCTGAAAGGAACATCTTACAGAACACTGCAAAGAGACGCAGGGCAGCAGCCTCCTCCACGTCTGCCCTCCTACATCAAAGGCTCTGGGCCCACTGTTGGCCACAAAGGTGAGAAGCCACACAACTCCACAGCGTAGGCCACATCCCCGCAGCTTTCAGAGCCCTGCTTGCCCTGATCAGCCAGGACATTTAACACATTCACGACCGGGCCATAATTCATATGCCTTGCTGTCCAGCAACTCTGATGTGAATGTGTTACATTCCTGCCAACTTAAACCAGTGGTGGTACAAGCCACCAACTGCTCAAGCTGGTGGGAATATGTTAATTGGACGGTCATCAGTACCCTTTCCAACGTTCTATCTAGCTCTGGCCAAGTTCTAGCTTTCCATTTGGATATAAGAGAATTAAGAAAACAAAACAAATTCTAAAACCCCCACAACTTCAGAACCACCCAACCTCCGCCTCATCACTAGAGGGTGCTTGGCAAGGGCTACCCACCTCAATGGCATCTTTGAATTCTTCATCTGGCTCTGCCTCCTCAGCCTCCTCCACACTGCCCGGCGTGAGGTCCTGGGAAGAAAGAGTCTATGACAGAAGCAGAGAGATGACAGTCCTGTTCCCCACAGCACAGGGCCTCCTCCCCTAAGCCAGCACCCAGGCTCCCAAAATACCTGTTCCTGCCCCAGAGGAAATGGCACAGCTGCAAGAAAAAAGGAAGTCACAGGAAAGAGAGCAGTCTCTAACCCGGCAGGGCCAGGGTGCTGGGTGTAGCCCCAGCGCCGCACCTCCAGGGGCCAGGAGCAGGGCTCTGGAAGCCTAGGACCGGCTCTGGGGCCTGGCGCCTCCCCAGCAGCACCGAGGCCTGGGAGGCCAGACTCTGCGCACCCTTCTCCTCTGCCAAGGGTAACCTTTCTTGACATAACCTACGCTCAGGAAGGTTACTTCTAAGGCAGGCAGAACAGTCCCCAGGACAGAATAAGCACTCAACAACACTCAGGGCGGCTGTTTTCACTACAAAGCACTTCAGAAGCGATCAGACTTGGGAAGAAGCAGGACGGAAGCCAACCGTGGAGCTATGTGTAGGAAGGGGTTGGTAAGAGGAAGCCCCACCTGCCCGCAGCCAGCTCCTGCTGATGGTCCGGGCACTCACCTCGGTGGGCGTGGGGGCAGGCGTGCTGTCCAGCAGGGCAGCCTTCCCCCCAGCGTCCAACAGCAGTGGGCTCTCAAAGGCACACTCCTCCTGTTTAGGGTTCATCCACCGCTGCAGAGATGCCCTGTACTCAGACACCACTACCCAGGACAAGAAGAAGGTGGGGCAGACACAAAACAATGAGTGGCACTCTAGGGGTGTCCACTTCTACACGTGACTGGCCACTTGCTCCACACCTCACCCTCTGCTACAGGAAAAGAGTTGGTTTCCTAGCCCTGAGCAAAGCACCTAACCTAGAGCTGCTAAACAAAACAGATACCTCTTCCTACCCCAGACTGCTAGAAATCCCATTATGACTTCCACTACCACACAAACAAATACAGCACCACGCAAGCGCGTGCACAGGCCCAAGCCTCTGCCATGCCGCTCGGGCCCCTCCAGACTGCCTCAGCACTTCAGAAGCCAGATGGCAGGCAGGGACTAAGGAATCAAAGAGATGAGATCAGGTGGGTACTGCAGACCGTAAAACTCCAGATGACTGCAGCCTGGGGGACAGGGACAACATTCAGAAAACCCTTCCCCTCATCTCCAGAAACCAGCACATCTGTGAGTGATTCCCCTGCCTTCGGAACAGAGAGGGGACCTCTCTGCTGGAGCTGTCCCTCTGAGAAGTCAGCCTCACCTAACATCTAAGAGACAGGTGACAGCCTTCCACTGGGAACCCTAGTGTGGTGCTGCCCCCTTGTGGAAGACACAGCAAACAGATTAGCTGGACAGAACCAGGGAGCCTGCGCTGGCCTTCAGAGCCAGAGCTCGCCTGGGCTCTAGCTGCCAGGCGCCCCAGGACTTACCTCGGAAGAACTCCACATTCCCCAGAAAGAGCATGCTATTCAGAAGGGTGAGTGCCCAGCAGAGCGGCAGCAGGTACAGCATGCAAACTGTGCCCAGCAGCACTCCATAGAACCTGAAGGACAGAGGAAAACACGATCAGAAACTCACGAGGTTGGAAGGAGACGGGCTGGGGTGCACCCAGACAGATATCCAGGTGAAACCTAGCTGAGGCCTCAGTGAGCAAGCCAGAAAAGCCAGCTAATCCAACAAGCAGAAAGCAGTGATGAGACAAATTCAGAGGCCCCTGTCCTTACTCGCTAACAACAGAAGCTGGAGACAGTGGCAGCATGTGAGGTTGAGACACACGAACTCGCTCGACCATCACGGCTCTCAGGGTCTAGAATCTGAAGTCTAGAACCAGAGTGGATCTGCGGGTGTGTGTGTGTGTGTGTATGGGGGGGGGGGGAGAGGCCTTGAACTCACTAAGTAGCTCAGGCTGACCTCAGACTTATGGTGCTTCCCCTCCTTCTCCTGCCTGCTAAGTTCTAGAATTATGAGCATGTGCCACCACACCTGGCCATACTGGATCAGAATTTAGCTCTGCCACTTCTCTTTGTGCTAAATTCCTTGGTTCTCTGACAATTCTTCATGTGTAAAATGGAAATTAAAGCACTACCTACCCATCGGATTAGCATAAAGAGTAAGATAACACACAGAGGGCTGGTGAAATAGCTCGGCAGACTGAGCACTTGCTTAGGCAAGCACGGGGACTGGGGTTGCATCCTGGCACCACATGCCACACCGGTCCCAGCCCCGCACCCCCAAGTGCACTGAACTGGCCACCAAGTCTGGGCATGGTGGCGCACACCTGTAATCCCAGCACTGGGGCTGCAGAACACAGGAGGATCACTAGGAATCAGCTGCATAGTGAGACCCTGTACCAAATACATAAATTTTTTAAAAAAGGATAATACACAGAGCAGAGCGCCTGGCCCCAGGCGGAGACTAGATAAATATTAGTCACAATTATGACTCATACACGAACAGTCTCAGAGGCAGGCACGTGGGAGACTACAGCAGAAGGATCACAGCTTTAAGCCCAGCCTGCTCAACTTAGCAAGACCCTGTCTCAAAAGCAGGGACAGTACAGATGTATTCAGTACAGAGACTCAGCTCAATCCCTATGTCTGAAAGAAAAAAAAGCCTCAAAGCACCCATTCTATTTCATTTAGTAGTTTTATCTTTGAATTTATTCTAAGGAAAAAAACTTCAAAAGATTAAATATGTTCAATGAAAAGTAGAAACCGACTTAACTTATAACACAATGGTCCATAAGTCAATTATATATTAATTTTGTATCACAAATAATGTAAGGGCTTTGTAGCAACAAGGAAAACTGCCTAAGATGCAATTAGTAAAAAATACGAAGAAACCTCACATCCATTATGAAGCTGCACATCCACGGAGTATGAGCGCAGGACCAGCTCCACAAGGCAAGCAGAACATTAGCAGCTATTTCGTGGTAAATTACATGGTGAGTTACTGGTCTATTATTAAAGTCCTTCTTCTCCCACACATTTTTGAAAAAGCAAACATGGGCGCCCACGAGCACACGGGCAGCTCTACGCACAGGGCGCTCCTCCTCCTCTGAGGCACAAGGGCCAGGGCGCCTCTCAAGCTGGTTTCAAACTGCAAACTTCTGCAGAGCTGTGGAGGTGAGAGGAGGCCACTCACTGTGAGGACACCACGGGGTTCTCCCAGTGCAGCACGCGGTAGGCAGCTTCACAGGTACAGCACAGGCGGGCCAAAAACGCCTCCAGCTGAATCAGGCTGCAAACACAAGAGCGGCTGTGAGGGAGGAGGACGGAAACTCAGGAGAGGCGGGCTGGGACTCAGAGGAACGGGGCGAAGCCAAGCTCCTTAAACACACTGGATAGGTAACAAAAGCATGGGTGAAAAGGCCTGGCCTGGCCAAGCCACTCCAGAGCTGCTTCTGTCCTCTTTGAAGTCCCCTGCTGAAGAGGCAACAGCTGAAGGTTCTCCCTCTTGCTTGGCCAGGCGGGCTGCTTCACTTTTCCAGGGCTGCAGCTGCCTCATCTGCAGACTGAGGATCAGAAGACCCTCAGCACAGCAACTGTGAGGGGAGTCAACAGCACAAAGCAGACCAGTGTCCCTCCATCTGGGACGTGAGGCACGCAGGCTTCCCTGCAGAGCTCCCTTTTGTTTTAAATGCAGACATGCCCAAGATGCCCTAAGTGCCCCCACACCCTCATCCAGGTTCCTGAAGGGCTCCCTGGAGAGACGGCTGCTTCCAGAGCTGAGGCACAGAGGCAGTAGGGGAACTTCAATATCCTCTTGTACTTGAAAATGATGAGGAAGCATTTTTAAATGACGGGGACATATCAAAAGAACGTAAAATTCAGCTCAAAAGCTATCCTGTTGGCCAAATTCAGGACACCTCAGGATCAAAATAAACAAAGGCAGCAATAGATTATCCCACTGAATAAAATAAATTCTGAGAGTCCACATAAGAGCACTTCATCACAGAATGTCTGTTAACAGTAGATAACATGAGTCAGTGGCCTCTGCAACCACCATAATTAACATTTCCACTATCATGAACCAGTACTCCAAGCACAACTGTCCCACTGGGAAGCTTTTTATTAATTTTATTAGTAAAAAGACCAAAGCACAGGGCTGAGCAGATAGCTCAGCAGACTAAAGCACCTGCCTAGGCAGACCACAGCTGCTGGAGTTCGATCCCCAGCGTGCCTGCCTGCCCCACCCCAGAGTACATTGAGACTGGGCATGGTGGCACACACCTGTAATCCCAGACCTTGGGAGGCTGAAAACAGGAGAATCGCTACAAGTCCAATCTACATAGGGAGACCCTGCAGACCCTGTACTAAATACATTAAAAAAAAAAAAAGACCAAGTGCTCAGACCCACTGTACAAGCCACATAATGAATGGGACGGTCACGCTTGCACTGCCGTGGTACAAGCCACCGAGCGAGAAGGACATGCACACGGCCCCATTAGGAACATGTTAACCCAAGACCCACCAATGGTTCTTTTTTTTCAGTTTCAAAACACACTAGTAGGACAGCCACAACAATTAATACAATCACATTGTTGTCTTCATAGTAGTTGAGCAGAGGACAAGATGCAGACATAACATTCCTAAACACCATTGGTGCAAATATTTCTTCTCAGTGAACTAACAGAAAGTAGTTGTATACATAGTCCAGTATTCCATAATAGTAGTGGGTTATCAGAATTGGCATCATCAGAAGCTGTTGACTTGAGCTTTTTACAGCTCAGCATGTTTACTGGCTTTATTTTTTATGCCTTACGGTTAAGCTTTTCTGCTAGATGGTTACAGCCAAGTTGAAGCAAGACCTATAAAACAAAACATGTAACTTTTGTATCTGACAAGGTCAGTTAAATCCCCTCAGGATTTACCCTGAAACCATAGACAGTGTTTTGCAGAACTTTTGTCAGTGTCAGCCATCTGGATGAGTCACAGCCATTGCCTGACCAGTCTGCACTCTGTAAAAGCCTGAGAGAATGTTTTCTCTCTAGGTGACTCTCCTTAGGCACACTACACATCATCGATCCCTTTCCTCTGTGGCCCCATAATCTCCTTGAACAGAAAATATGGGACAACCCTGAGTTATAGGATGTTACAGTACAGGTTCTCTTATGTTCTGAGTCCTCATTGACCTTGAAGGGTTAGGGCCAAAATATTGGCTAATCTTGTAGCCCATTTTTTCCTCTAATTTTTTGGTCTGCAAACTTAAGTTGTTAACCCTTCAGAAGAGAAGCTTAGTGATACTATCACTCTATGACATAGGTACTTGAGCTTAACATCACTGTCTTTCTTAATATCAAATGCCTTATACACAGGATGAATTAGACAGTGGTCCTAAGAATCTCCAACAGGTTTTTCACACTGAGGATAGTAATGTGTAATACTAAAACCATGCTTGAAATGCCTGTCATGCTGGTCTTTTGGATGTGTGCTGCTTTTAATGTTACTTCAATTATTGCTATACTCTCAGGTAAATGTTTGTTTTAAAAAAACAAAAAAGGATAATAAAAGAGACTAAGAGACAAGGAAAAATGTCTTAAGATTGAGATGCTACAATTTTATATATGGTTAGATTTCTAAATTGCTGTGTAAAAATGTACAACTTTTTTTTAATCCCATTCTATAGGGATTTATTAGAATATCAACGATTGATGGAAAATACCAGCTCCACCAATGGTTGTTAAAGCGGCGCGCGAGCCAGGCAGTGGCTCACACCTATAGTGCTTGGCACCTGGGAGGCTGAGGCAAAAGAACGATGAACTCAAGGCCAACCTGGGCCACACAGTGATGTCCAGGGCAGCCTGAAACACAGTGAAACCCTGTCTAATAAGGAACAAACATCTAATAAGGAACAAAACATACATAGACTCAAAGTATCTCCTCTCAAATTACTAACAATGAAAGATAATTTACAGTACAGAAACCTTAAGCAATTGATCAAACATTTTCTGACATAATGTGCCCATGATATGGAAGCAATGACCATGAAACACCACTTGTTCTGGAACTGTCAAAAATCCATAACCTGAATCTAACCAAAACTGAAGAAGGGCCAGGGAGATAGCTCCGTGGCCAAGTGCCTGCCTGACAAGCGCAAGGTCGTGAGTTTGAACCCCGGTCCCGCAAAAAAAAAAAAAAAAAAAAAAACTGAAGAAGCTTCTACAAAATAAAAAGCCATCCTAAATATTTCAAGGTCATAAGAAACAAAGACTAAGGAGCTGCTCTAGATCCAAGGACACTAAGGAGACATGAAAGCTGAATGTTAAGGCCTAGGGACACGCTGAGGGAAGCGCGTGCAAGGCCCCGAGTGGCATTCTCCCCATCACAAAACACAAACAAAAGGGCCAACGTAAAGTGTGAGCCTGAAGCTGATGAAACGAAACCTGACGGCACTGTATTAAGGGGGCAGCGGGGAGTGACAGAGCACATGCCTAGCACGCCTCAGCCCTGGAATCGGACAAAGAGAGGGAAAAGAGAACTTTATTAACAGAATTGCTACAATGGGATTATGAAGTACACATACATATAATAGGACTAATGTTAATACAATAAATTTCCTAATTCTGATTATAATACAGGGAACATACAAGGAAATAAATGTCCTATCTGGGTAAAGAACATGGAGGAATTATTAAACTATTCTTGTACTTCTTCGGTACATTTAAAATTATTTTTGTAAAAATTGGTTTTTGGCACTGGGAATCAAACTCACAGCCTCGCGCTTGCCAGGCAGGCGCTGTGCTGCTGGGCTGTCTCCTCAGCCCCTTTTTAAAAAAGACACTGAGTCCTCATTTCAACAGCACAGATCCTAAGCTGGACTAAAAGAAGACTGGCGTGGTGCCTCCCCAAGGGTGGCATGCACAGTGCGACTCCACGGATACGTGTCATTTCACATTTGTCAAACACACAGAGCACACAACACCAAGAGGGACCCTGGGTAGATGAAGGAAGGACACTGCGGGAAGATCACTCTCGGCGTAGGCTCACCAGCTGTGACAAACGTGCCCCTGTGAGGAGGCGCAGGAGCACCGGTGCCCGTGACAGAGGACGCACGGGAACTCTCTGTACTTCCTGCTCAATTTTTTGTACGCCCTAGAAATTAAAGAATTTTAACAACAGAAACAACAGATACTGAGGACCCCTCCACATGACGCAGAATTTCTGGGCAGGGACCAGGAATCTTTGTTACTTTTTTTTATTTCTGCTGTTCCTGTCAAAAGCCTACATGATTCTCTGAAGTTGACACAGTTAATATTATTCAGCCGTCTTTTAAGATGCTTCCTCAAAATACCAACTCTGTCAGGTTTCCAAAGCTTCTCAAAAATGCAGCAACAATGACTTTTACTGAGCACCTCCTGGGAGCACCTCCTGGGTACCTGACACTCGAGCTGTCTGCACAACCACCCTGTGAGTGAGCCCCATCATCCGCCCACTTAACAGACGAGAAACCTGAGGAGCAGGGAAGTCAAGGGCCTGTCCAATGCTACACACATGGAAGGGCTGGGACTCGAACCCAGACAACGGCTCCCTCAGACACAGGCTTAGTCAAGACTCCAGACCATCTCTAGGGGAGAAAGAGCATCTCTGTGCAGTTGTCTGGACCAGGAGTCTCAACCCAGCCTGCGCACCATCGGCGCCCTTTTGACCCGTAAGTGGAGGGTAATGACAGGAGCCACCACGCAGAGCTGGGAGGACGGTTAAATGGGGTGACGCCTGTGGTCCGCCCACCACAGCCGCTGGCGCGCTCGGCAAGCTTAGCGCGGTGGCTGCCGTCACGCTGGGTGGGCTCGTGCGTGCCCACGCCCTGGCCTAGCCTCTCCTCCATACTCACAAGCTCTTCACCTCTGCCATGGCCTCGGGGCGAGAAAGGCGAACTTTCTGCAGGTCTTCCTGCCTGATGCTGTGGTACTTCCTCCGCATCAGCTCAGACTCCGGCAGCCGTGCCCGGCAAGCCTCCTGGAGATAGCCCAGCAGGGCGGGCACTGAAATCACCAAGGCCCCCACCGAGTACCAAGCACCTGTGAGACCAAAAACACGGCGAGTAGCACAGGTCAGCAAGCCCCAGGAGCCTGCCCGCCATGCCCTCTTGCTTTCCCCTCACCTCCACCAGGGCTGCCTGAGACACCCTCCCTGGTCACCCAGTAAGACACGGCACTTTACTCCACACTTCAGCCCCTTTAGCGCAGCTTCGTTTTCTTCAGAAATTAGTGTCTCCCCACTGATGCAAGCTCTCAAGGACTGGCATTCTCTCCATCAGTCACTGCAGTAGCTCTAGCTTTGTTGTGCTTCCGAGGAAGGGGGTTGTTGTGGTTTGAGACAGGACTTCGCTATATAGTTCAGGCTGAGCTCTTGGCGACCCCCCACCTCAGCCTCCCAAATCTGGGACTGCAGGTATGTGGCACCACACCCAGGCCCAGGTTTGTTTTTATTTTTATTTATTTTTTATGTATTTGGTGCAGAGTCTTCACTACATAGCTCAGACCCCTGGTGATCCTGTTTTCAGCTTCCCCAGTGTTGGGATTACAGGCGTGTGCCACCACGCCCAGTCCCAGTGGCTGGCTCAGCGCTGCTGGGGACAGACAGGGCCAACGCAGCACGTGGTGCCAGGGACTGAACCTGGTCCCTGGACTTGCCTAAGCAGGTGCTTAATGCACTGAGCTATCTCGCCACCCCCAGGTTTCTTTTTAAAATACTAAAAACTGCTGCTACCACACCGTAGGAGGCACATGCCTAGGGCCTGGCTGCTCAAAGTTCACAGGAACATTCAGATATTCAAGCCATGAGGACTCTGAAAGTCTTTCCCTTCTGTTTTAGGGTACCATGGGACACTGGATTAAGAAATACAGAGGCCAAGAGTAAAGAAAAACATCTTCCATGAACATGATATCCCAACAGCAAGCTGAAGGGCGCCAAGCCCACCAGAAGTGCTTGTTCAGCACCTATCACAGAAACTATTTTATTTTGGAAATATATGCAACCAGAAAGTCTAACCTCCTGGGAAGTTTTAATCAGGGTCTAAGAAAAAGAATGAGATCTTGCGGGAACGGGGTTTATTTTCAATCCATTCACTCCCTATTTTCAGAGGAAAGAAAGGAGATATTGAGAAGGAACTGATGCTGCAAGAAAGGACCAACTCCTCAGAGCACCCTGCCTTAGACCCTGGACTCGTCCCCTGAAGCACTGCTTTCTTCTGTACCATCTGCCAATTCCAACCAGGGAAAGGGGCAGGTCACCGCCAACACTGCGACAGGAGGTCTGCAGAGACATCGCCACCTAGGACTCCCGCATTTGTGCCCCTGTCCCCGGGTCTCTCTCAAAGGCTTCAGGCCCCTCCTCACTGCTGGTGGCTGCCCAGCAGAACCTCCAGGCTCATTTGATGCACAACGGGAAATAACAGAATTGGCAAAAATAACTCCTCCTCAGCTCATCTTCCTAGTACCTTTACCCCATGCCATGTTCCCCGCTGAGCCTAGAATCAGCTAGAAAAGCACAATGAACAAAGGTCAGTGCATCAGCAATTAGTTAAGAGGAAAACAATAACAACAATAGCAGCTACATCGT
Source organism: Capromys pilorides (assembly GCA_004027915.1). NCBI lineage: Eukaryota > Metazoa > Chordata > Mammalia > Rodentia > Capromyidae > Capromys > Capromys pilorides. The sequence continues at coordinate 29,092 of PVKN010004777.1, forward strand.
ACTGGCTGCTGATTCTACACCAGGCACTGTGCAAACCGCTACACGGAGTATCAGAGGAATACTAGGCCTCAACCCATGGGTTAAATACTCTGCCCACGGCTGCCCTCGCAGCGAAGCCCATATTATCCTTTCAGAGCCGTGTTCGGACCCCAAGCAGACACAGGGAGGAGCAAATCTACAGCAGGAAGAGGAGCTCTTGCAACCACAGCCACAGCTCCATATTCTCCCACCAGACAGCCACAAAACCCCACTGGCCATGAAAGCAGTTCTTACCCTCATTCAATGTGAGGAACAAGATGTTGAGGCCCAGGCAGGTCAGCAAGGAACACAAAGGTGTCTGCCACCTACAAAACAGAGAGTCCTGATCAACACATAGCCACTCCCCAGCTGGGAGAAGCCCTGACAGTGAAGACGGGACATTCACGCCAGGAGATGAGGAAGGCGCCCGGGGCACATACGACCACAGAGAAGTGAAAACTGAGCCCATCTCATGCACAGGAAGCCAGGAGAAGGGAGAAGAGGTCACACATCAGCCCAAGGAGAGTGAGCGCACTGGCCCTGTGCGACCTCCTCCCAGGAGGGGTTCCTGTTAAGGAACCTGTGCAACTGTTGCACCTGTTTAGAACCAGAGATTGAACCCAGGGCCTTCAAACTAAGCTACGCCCCCAGCCCTTTCTGTTAATGCTGAGAATGGGCCTCCTTAAGCAGCTAAGCTACCCAGGCTGGCCTGACCTCGCCGTCCACCCGCCTTAGCCCCCGAGGGTGCTGGGATTAGAAGTATGCTGCACCACTAGGCCTGGCTTCCCCTTCGTCCCTGTATTCTCCTTGACAGGTAAACTGACAAACGTCTTCTCATTCTTTTTCACCACTTGGTAAGAATTTATAACCACTGCCTACAAGCTAATCTAATACAGAAATCAAGAAAGAACAAATTACAGGCTTCGCCCCCATCTGTGACTTTATCCTCTTAGGTCTGTATTTTGAGTCTCAGCCTGAGAGTTTATTCTGGATATTAAAAAGGGGGAAAAATAGTAAAGATTTTATTTTAATGTATTAAAAACTGAAAATGAAACTAGAATGCAGGGGCCAGCAAGACGGTTCAGCAGTCTAAAGTGCCTGCTTAGGTAAGTTTAGGCAACCACAGGGACTGCGGTTCGATCCCCGGCACCACATGCTGCGCCAGCCCCACCCCCAGGGCAGGCTGAGCCGGCCATAATATTAAAAAAAAGAAAGAAAAGAAACTAGAATGCAGAATTCACACAGCAAACACACTGTCGTGAACTGCAAGAGACGGGAAACAGGTCTGTACTTGCACCCATCAGAACCAAGTAACAAGGGAGCAGTTCCCAAGGGGGAAAGAAAAAGACCAGAAGCTCAGATCGCTGAGGTCAAGCAGGTGCTGCGGGCTTCATCCCTCCTAAGGACACTGACCAGGGAAATCAGAGCACAGATTGATAACAAAGCCCCCAAGAGCTCAAGTCTAGAGCAGTGTCGATACAGACAAGGCAAGCCGCCAGCGACAAACATCAGAAAATCAGGTGAACAGGAGCAAACAATGCACTCAGAACTTAAAAGCAGTTTCTTGTGCTCTAATTAGAGAATTGCAGTTATAAGTGAGGTTAGTTTATTGTTCTGTTTTGGTTTGGTTTGAATTGACTTGGTTTGGTTTGGTTTGGTTTTGAGACAGGGTCTTGCTTCTGAGTAGTACATGGTTGGCCTAGAACGCCATTATGTAGCCTAGGCGGGCCTAGAACTCATGCCAATCCTCCTACGCCTCTTGAGTGCAGAGATTATAGGTGTGCACCACCGTGTCTGGCCAAAATGAGGTTGGCTTATAGACTTTAATAAAAATTAGGAGGGAATGAAATAACACTCCCTACCTTTCTCTTAGAATTCAACACTCTACCTGTGTTACCCTAAGCAGACCTCAGAACCTCTGATAGCTGCCATTAGGGTGAGAGCTAAACAGAAACTAGACCTAATACTCCTGAAGTACACACATCGAACTACCACTGACGTCATTTCAATTTCTAAAAACGCTCCCATTCCTCCTAATATTTGGTTCTGGGAGGCCTACAGAATGGAGTAATTGATCCCCCAAAAAAGAGTCTTTTAAAAACTGGCTGCAGCTCAGGCTTTAGACCTAACAGCCAAAGCCCAAGATTAGGCTCCTCTTCAAAGTCAAATCCTCTTTACTAAGAAAAGAATCATCAAAAGTATACACTAATCTGACAGCCACTGTCACAGGCCTGTGTTCCCAGGGCCAGCAGGCAAGACCACTGGGCTGGGAGAGAAGGGGTGGGTGTGATGTTCTGCCTCCCTCTAGCTCTACCCAACCCCGCCATATTCTCAGAAAGGACAACCCTCCTCCTCCTCCGTGCCTCCAGCATCGAGAGCACAGTGATTCACAGCAGAGAATACAACTCTGGAGCCCTGGGCAACACGCAAGGCCCTGTCTCCTCACGACGGCCCACTACTGCCAAGCTGAGGCAAAGGTGAGGGCTCGACGGCACCAGCAGAGGAGCCCACCTTTGCTCACCCTGCCTCCCACCAGTTTTCTCAGGCATTTTAGAGGGTTGAAGGTCTTTACAAGAATCCAGAACACAGAATTATACATGCCATTCAGGGGATCTGCCACGCCCTCAAATCCACCAACAGGCTCCAAGTGAAGAATCTGTGCACTTTAAGGTAACCAGGTTTTAGGAGATTCCTGGTGTGAGACAATAATAAAGATGTAATATTTATCTTTGCTAAAAAGAATAATGCTTTTACCTGAATTTAGTCCCACATTTAAATCTAACTTCCAGTTTGCACTGTAAGTAACCAAACAAATGTACGTGGGAAACTCTCCAGGGCAATGACCTCACTCAGTCTCTTCGGCATGGATGAAACAAGGATTGGTTCAGACTGAAAAATAGTTAAGGGACTTAGCTCTCTTATGTCGTAGTCATACACAGTGTATGGTCTTGCACTGGAACCTGATTTGACCAAAGCAACTCTGCATGCCTTTTCTAGAGGAAAACCAGAGAAACCTGAATACAAGCCAAGTACAACAGGATATCAACAAGGGCTGGGAATATAGCTCAGCAGCATAGCACCTGTCTGGAAATACAAGGTCCTGAGTTCAATTCTCAGCGCCAAAAAAAAAAAAGGCATTATTTATTATTGTGTTACATATGATGTTGATGATGAAAGAAAATGTCCTTAATTATTTAAAGACACAAACTGAAATATTCAGGTAGTAGAAGGCCATGTATACATAATTAAACATACTTTTAAGAAACAAAGTGAGCTAAAAGGATAAGAAAATTAAGAGAGAATGAAAGCAGAGCAGGACAGGGGAAAAAGTGAGACCCATAGTTCCAAGCAACTAGTGAAAACGGTACCTGCTTACTCATTAAGTATCTGTACGTAACTTTTTTCAAATTTATATCCTAATTTTAACAACTATGCTAAAATTGGAACGGGAAAATTAAGCCTGTAAAGATAGATAAGGCCGATGAATCATA
>PVKN010004778.1:7210-32692 GCA_004027915.1 Capromys pilorides
TCTTTTTGAGACAAGGTCTCACTATGCAGTTCAGGCTGGCCTTGAGCTCACTTTTGTAGCCCAGGCTGGTCTCAAACTCACATCGATCCTCCTGCCTCAGCTTCCCAAGTGCTGGGATTACAGGGGTGCGCCACCACGCCCGGCACTTTTTGTTAATTCTGGAAATTCTGCAGTTTTGAGAGACTGTGTCAAGGTCTGATGCTGGACCCTTGCGGTCCTGCACGTGGTGTGCTCCTCCAAGCCTGAAGTCTGTGTCTGCCTATTCTTGTTTACTGGGTGCAGCATTATCTTAGATCTGTAAGTTCTTTACTTTAAATAAAGCTCTCTGAGGTTCTGGAGTTTTCCCCTGGCGATGTCACTTTCTGGTGTCTGTCTCCTGCTCCTGTCAGCTCCTCACATGTTTGGAGGTCTCTGGGCTGCTCACTCATCTCCTAGGCAGGGTGATGCAGGAGGCGCACGATCTCCTATTTCCTGGCTGGCATGCGGTCCTGGGGAGATGAGAAGTGTATGCCGTGCTGTGTGTAGGCTGCACAGGCTGCCGGCAGCGCTCCTCCAGGGCGAGTGGGTGGGGAGGCACCAGCCTAGGTGCCAGAAAAAGGATGGCTTGTTCTCTTTGTTCTGGGAACAGAACATGCACTTCAGAAGTCCTAGCTCTTTCCAACTTCTCTACAGAAAATCTCTGATGTTTCGCCTGGGATTCGTGCCAGCTACTTGTAGCCCAAATTTGGGGATGAAAGAAACAGGTATGGTAAAGTGAAGACAGGGTACAGTTGAGCCTTCTCAACTTCGGAGAACCTTCTCTCGTCTGTTCTAAACAAAGGTCCAAAAATCTGTGTCGTTCTTTGGTAGCCTTCCTAGTTCTTTTTACTGATTTCTTCATTTTGTAAATTTTATTTAGGTGGAACATGAGGAGGGAAAGGAGCCAAAGATTTGACTCAGTTCACCTTGAAAACCATATATAGCCCAGGTGTAACAGTGCACACCTGTAATCCCAGCACTCAGGAGGCTGAGGCAGGAAGTCTGCTGTGTGCTGTTGAGTTTGAGGCCAACCTGTGTTATATAGTTCAAGGCCAAGCCTGAACTACTTAGTGAGACCTTGTCTCAAAAAAACAAAAAATAGAAAAACCAACAAACTAAACAACCAGCCAACCAACCAAATAAACAAAAGTACGTACACATATTTGGAAACCCAATATTGGCTGGGTGTCTAAGACAAGTTCAGATTTCCTCAGATTTGGGGAGCTTGTCTGGAGGTTCTAACAGGGGAGCACAGCTACTTATATACCCTTGACTGAGAAATGGTCCTCCTCTGTCCAGGGCAGACATCCTCTTTGACTGAGTGTGCAGCTTCAGGAGGGGGTACACATGGAGTGTGGAGGGAGGAAGGGGACACCCATCTAGCCAGCCACATCGGCCAAATCAACCCTGGCAATCAATGGAGTAACAGATATCATAGCCAGATTGCCCTCACATCGTCCTCAGATTTTGGGATATCTGCACATGTATAAATGAGGTATTTTGGGGCTGGGCCTAATTGAACCACGGTATTCATCTACGTTTCATATGCAATTACCCACACACAAAAAAGGCAGCTGCACATAGTATCTTTCCTGCGTGTGCATGAAGCAGTATCAGGGCAGAGGATTTCTACTTGTTGCATCAGGAACAAAGTTCAAGGAAGTTCAGATTTGGGGGCACTTAGGGTTTACGGGTTTTATATTAGTGATATTCGATCTGTAATGTGTTTTATCATTTGCATTATTACTATGAGAAAATGTATTAAATGCTAAAAAACCAAACTCGGTTTATATATAGGTCATGTATGTACCAACTGAGATTTTCCTATAGAGGCACAGTGGTACTTTAAAATCCTTTTTTTAAAAATCCTTTACCAAAAATACTGACATGTCAACATTTCAATAGTAAGCTATACCTAAGCTATTGACCAATTAAAATAGAAATATAAACCTGCTAGCTTCCTCCTTTTTGTTTGTCTTTTTGAGACAGAGTCTTGCTATGCACTTCAGGCTGGCCTTGAGCTCACTTTTGTAGCCCAGGCTGGTCTCGAACTCGCACCAATCCTCCTGCCTCAGCCTCCCAAGTGCTGAGATTACAGGCGTCTAGCTTCATTCTTAAGAAGTATCATTCCTGTACTACTCAAATGAGTAACACTGCTTACAGAACCAGGCTACCCTTAGAAGGAGTCACAGGACGGGGACAGTCAAAATAAAAAGCCTTTAGAAAGCCGGGCATGGGCTGGGGAGACAGTAGCTTAGTGGCCTAAGTCCCTGCCTGGAAAGCTCAAGGACTCAAGTTCAATCCCCAGTACTGCATGCTGTGCCAGTCACCAAAACTGGGTGTGGTGGCACACGCCTATAATCCCAGCACTGAGAAGGCTGAGACAGGAGGATCATTACAAGCCCCAGCTGTGTAGCAAAACCCTGTACCAAATACATAAATAAAAGATTAAAAAAAAAGCTAGGCAAGTTAGTGTACATCTATAACCCCAGCCTCTGGCAGGCTGAAGCACAAGATTTCAAACTTGAGCCCAGTATGAGAAACTTGGTGAAACCTTGCCCAATACAACCAGTCTGCTGAGCCTTTCAATAACCCTTATGTCAAGGTAAGTAGTTGACATCTCTCTTATAAAGGCAATCAGATTTCTAAGAAAAATGGATGTTGCTAGTGCAGTTAGAAACAAAGAGCTGAGTTACTGTTTTCCTATCTTTGTTTCTGCTATTTTTACTCTTTAAAATAAAATTAAAAAAAAAAAAAAAAAAAAAAAAAAAAAAAAAAAAAAAAAAAAAAAAAAAAAAGAAAGAAAGAAAGAAACAAATAGCTGAGGCACTCCCTTCCGTTCAACTGTAAACATTATACCCGGAGATTATCAGGAAAGGCATGTGAGCCGCCTCCCTCCTCCCATTCAACCACACACACAAGACCACCCTAATGATTACTACTTGGGTATAAGGTAGGAGGGCAACAGACTGCTGACATCAAAAGAGACAGAGAGATGCCTAAGACCTGTGGATGCCTGACCTATAAATGCTGCATGCTCGAGCTACAAAGCCTGCTTTGTCTTTCTGCCTCTTCCTGCTGCTCCCCTTCGATCTTCAATAAACCTAACTCCATTCTATGAGATGTGTGCCTGGCAGCTCTTTTCTTGACCCCCACAAGAACGGGGACCATTCTGATCAATTAAATTTGATCAGAATCAAGTGTAGGTTGGGATGACTTCTGCCCTAGACACCAAGGAGCTTTCAAATACTAAGAGTGTCTGAATCTAGGGGTCAACAAAGCCATGGGGGATTGAATAAATCTGGAAAGTACTGAAAACTGGTATGTCTGACTGACATGTATATTCTTCCATGCATTTTTTTTTTTTAATTTTATTTATTTATTTATTTGTTTGCTTGTTGTGTTTGTTTGTTTCTTTATTTATTCATTTTGTGGCTGGCTCAGCCTGCCCTGGTGGTGGCGCCGGCGCAGCATGTGGTGCCGGGGATCGAACCGCAGTCCCCGCAGTTGCCTGAGCCCTCCCAAGCAGGCGCTTTAGACCACTGAACCATCTCACCGGCCCCTTTCCATGCATTTTTAAGGATTTTCATAATTTAAAAACATGGGGTCAAGCAAAGAAACACAGGGATTAGTCTTAGAGGTCCCCTCCCCTACTGCCAGAATTGTACAGATTATGTCTGAAGCTGACCAAAACACACTGAATCAATAAAGAAACCTCGAGTCCGCAATGATATGCAAAAAAGTAGAAAGACAGACAAAAAGTATGGGTAATCATCTGAGCTGGGGAAAACTGGTAACTCACAGAAATTATTTATTTGACCTGGATCCCTAGGAACTACATGTCAGAACAAACTAACAGCCCCAGTCAATAAAGTACTTGGTCTTACAGAAGGCCACCTAATACAAAAGAAAAGAATAATCAGAAAATCAGAATTATCTAACCCCTCAGGAAATCACTGACCCAGGCAAGAATTACTTCAGTTGTATATTTGCTAGGACTTAGTGATTCATACATATAAAGTAACAGCAAACGAATGGACAGAGAACTCTATGTCAAGGGATCAAAGCATTTTCTCAAATCAATATTCAACTGCAGTCTCAATGGTGATGAACACAGATACCGCATCTCTTGACTAAGGCAGCTCCAATAAGCTTGTTTCACGCACAGAGACTAACAACTGAAGCTGTTCTGGAGAAAGTTGGTGCTTTTCCTTATTCCAGTCATCACCCTCGCGAGGCTTCCGCACAGGGAGAACACCACGCAAACATGCAACAGTCATTCACTGAAGAACCAACCTGAAGTCATTCCTGCAGGCAACTTGCATTTTAGCTGTTTGTTCTAAGTATTTGTTCCAAATATAGAATCAGCTTTGTCTAAAACAGACTGGTGCTGGGTGTAGTGGCGCATGCCTGTAATCCCAGCACTTGCGAGGCTGAGGCAGGAGGATCGATGTGAGTTCGAGATCAGCCGGGGCTACAAAAGTGAGCTCAAGGCCAGCCAGAACTGCATAGCGAGACCCTGTCTCAAAAAGGCAAAAACAAAACAAAAAACCACTTCTGAAGATTTCCTTGATATTGAGGCAAACTTTTATACCATGAATATACGCTTTTGCCCTGCAGCGAGTGTGGAACTCCTTGTCTTGTTTCTCGCCGCAGAATTATCACTCAGATTTTGTCTCAGTCCCTCCAGTGCTTGGCATGAACCAGCAGGTAGACACAGAAGTTTGATAACAGTAGCCTTTGATTTGTCAGCAACAATACTTCATGTCAAAAGATGTGAACGTTCGTCAGGAAGCTCATGTCTATGTCTTTTTGTGACAAGAGGATGAGTGCTTTGTTCAGGCGCCGTCAGCCTAATCCAGCCACACGGCTGCTCATTAGCAGCTCACCTAATTGTTCTACCTGTCCTTCTTAATGTCATAGTTGAATCATTTCAGAAAGAAAATTGTGCCCTTACTGAAGTGCAAAAAAGAACCAAATTGATGCCATGCTGCACTCAGGCACTATCTTCGAGCTTAGGTTTCTGCTTCCTTAGGTTTGTTCCATGTAAATGTTGTCATAGTTCCCTCTATGTGAAACGCTGAGCACGGTGGTTCCTCTGTCACAAGCTCTGTAGCACTTCTGTTGCTGCACTAAATCACAGCAGTACCACCCCGCCCAGCCCAGAACTAAAACCGGAACTAGACCTGTGGATCTATTTCCCCTTCTGCCCTTCTTGGTCGGTGCTCAGTTATGTACTGGGGCCCATCACCAGCCCCCCAATAAATTTGTCTCTGCACGTGGCCTCTGTGGGTGACTTAAATAAGCGTAAAAGCTGCAACATCACCAACTCTTCGGTCACCCTTAGATTATATAGTTTGTACAGGACAGAAAGTCAGTGACTCAATTTTTAATTTACCAAAAAAATAAAGACTGGTGGTTTTTTTTTTTTTAATAACCAATAATTAATTTTTTAAAAAGTAAAACATAAGCTTACAGGCTTTTCAATATATCTAATGTATTTCAAGTTAATGCGGTTACTGCTGTTTTAGGTTCAAATGACCCTTCTGCGGTGAGAACCTCTTCCAGTTGGGCCCCAAGTCCTTTGCTTAACTTAGTGTTAAGCAGTTCCTTACTTATCCCGTGAGAGATGGCTTTCTTACTAGGCTTATCAAGCATGCTCCGCCATTCTTCAGAGACCCAGTTTCCTCCTGCGTGAACACTCACACCACATCTAACTGGGGTCACCTGACGTTATTGTATTTTAGGTATACACTTTCCTATGTCTCTAGTGCTGGCATACCATTTTTAACTATATTTATAGTCATTTAAGTGGTGATGAGAGGTGGGGTTACAGGAATCAGATGCCTATGTCCACCCACACTGCTTTCTGTAAGTGTTAGGCTTGTTGCTAGATACAGACACCAAAAATAAACTGTTCTGTGCTCCAGTCATTGTTATTTTTTGCTTATGTAAAAGGAACTCAGAAGTAGGTAGCCTGAATCTTTAGATGTGGCTACACGCTCACCAAGGACATAGACTTTTTTTCTTTTAACATCACCCAATGACCCAAAAAAGCTACTGATGCTTTAGCATTATGTCTTCATTGTAGCCCAGAAAGAAGAAGAAAGGAACACAGGTGAAAGAGAGCATCCTTCCGTGGAACTGATGCACTTTAATGAGGCTTTCCTGGAGCCTCCTGCTGCGCTTCCAGTATTTCATTAGTCAAATCTGTTATGTGAGCTCTCTCAGCTGAAAAGGATACTGGGAAATACATTTTGTGACAGTCAACAATGCGCCAACTGAAAAACCAGGGTCTCATTACTTTACAAGGAGAAAGTGGATACTGGGAAGAAACTAGTAGCTTCTGCCTGCCATCTCACTCCTTAGGGCTCACATTTCTCTCTTCTTCCTCCCTCCTTCTCTTCGTTCCTCCATGTAGTACTTTACTTAGATCTCGATTACACATATTCTTCTGGTCTGGTTCAAAATCATTACGAAGAACTGTTATGCTGCCTTCTCCAGAGTGAGTTCCTTGAAGGCGTGGGGAATATCTTCCACATATGAATGTCTTCACAGTCGCATCCAGTACAGGCTCCCCATAAACAGCAAATCGAAACAGGCCTTACTCATGAGCACTGATGACACAGACCCAGTAGGCAGAGCTGTGCACCCGTACTGCTTAGCCTGTGCTCCGTATCGCCTGCAGAGGACCTAGAGCTGGTCCCAGAAGTCAGCAGCCCGGCACCGGCGCACCAATTCCACTACCTTCATTTATTCTCAAACCTCCATGAGACCTAATTTAAGCTAAAACAATCTCTCTAAAAGAAAAAAGAAGTTTTTTCTTTTTAGAGGGTTCACCTTGGGGAAAAATGTTAAGAAAACAGAAATATTTAATGAGTGTTTTTTACCAACTATATATATGTTCATACCAAAACCAAACTCTTAAGATCTTGTTATTATCGGCATACAGTTGAGGAAATTGGGTAGTTTTAAATTTTGCTAAGGAAAAATTTAACTAGACAGCAAACTGTAGAATTTAATTCTTCATTTATCTGGCTTCCAAGTGTTTACATCAAAAGCTGCAATATCACATTATCTGGGTCCAAATTGTGATATATTTTCCCACCAACTACCTAAGAGGAGAATAATTTGCTCATGGTTTGTGAGAGACAAGCTACTAACATTATACAGCAGCTCCTGAAATGAAACAAGAACTTTTCAATTATTCACCTCAATTTTCTCTAGCAGCAATAATATAAAGAACTAGGGCAAAAATGTTTTTTAAAGAGCAAAGAGCTGCTTTGTATCCAGAAAAGCTTAACAATTATAGTGTAGCTGACACATTCTATGAAGCATTGTGCAGCACTAAAGGGGAAAAAGCTCTGCTTGCTTCTAGGCAAAGGAGGCCCGGGCTTCTCCAGCTCTGTAGGAATCCTCCACTCATTAGGAAAGTCAGAGACAGAACCTAATGATATGTTCATTTTACATGGGTGGTGTGCGGGGGCCCTCACAGCCCGCAATGGTCGTTTTCCCCTAAGAGGTTCTGTGTAACAGCTGCTGACAGCGGTTTTTAGAGAATGCCTCCTCAGGCCAGTTTGATGCTATCGTACAAAATGGGAAGGGCCAACAGGACTGGTTCACAGTATTAGGGAAGAACGGACATGTGGGAGAATGGGGCTCTGAAGCTGATTTCTCAGTGAAATTACTGGGATAATTTTTGATACAGACATAATAAAGTGTGGTTTTGAGCTACTACGAAGAATCAAACAAGGAACAAGGATAGAATGTGAGAATCGAAATCACACTAGAATAACCTGCCAGACTGTATCAGTGTTCTTCTGATATGGTGTTAGCATACCAGAGGTCCAATGTTTTCCTACTGTTTGGGATAAAAACACACAACCAGCACAGCTGCTGTGCTGGGAACCTCCAAAAATTACTATGATGAAATACTTGACAAAAAACCTAGCTAGAAAAACAAGGTTTCTTTAGCTCAGTCAAGACCGGCTGGCCCTTTGGTCTGGGCTCTGGTGAGCATGAATCCACCATGCAGAGGCATGTGCTGGAGAGAGAACTCCCATCCAAAGGTAGGAAGCAGAGCGGGACCAGGAGGAAGAGACTGGGTCCCTAGTCCTTTGGAGGGCACATCTTCGGTGACCCAAGTGCCTCTCACAAGCTCCTGTCTCTGCCCAAGGACCTACCACCTCTCCAGAGTGCTGCCTGGGGATCCAGTCTTATACGTGGGCTGTGGGGATACACATCCAGATCACAGCATTAGCCTCATGACCTTGTATCATCTTTTACAATTAAAAAAAAAAAAAGAAAATAAGATCACCACACACACCTGTAATTCCAGTGCTCTTGGAGGCTAAGGCAAGAGAGTCTCAAGTTTGAGCCTAGCCTGGGCTTATGACTCTGTCTCTTTGTTGGAAGGCTCAATTCTCAACACAAAACAAGAGTTACTAATGTGTTTACAGTTACAATTTGCCCTAAGACTAACAAGCAATAGACTCCGATTTTCAAACCCAGTCCAGTGTTTGCCCTTACATTCCACTTTTGCTGGACTTCACTTTCTGTCGTTCATCTTTCTGCTACCACAACATGGTAATTTTTTTTTTTCTTACAAATGCGCCTCAAGTGTCATATATTACCTTCCAAATTTTGAAAGCAGACAACTTTTTCATCTCAAATCCCAAGAGGGCTCTGAGCCTCCAGGTGTCTCACATTTTGTATTACCTAAGACTTCGAACCTACTCATGAGAACACCACACTAACACAGAGGCTGACCGCTGCAGTAGCAGCTAAATGACAGCACTCACTCACCAAAGTACTCAAACTGCATGCATTCTGTTGTATAGACGTTGCACCTCAGTAAATCTTGGCTCTTAGAAGGATGAGTAAAATTAGCCCAGAAAATGCTCTTCTGTGCTTTTTTTTTTTTTTTTTTTGAGTAATCAGTGCTATGAAACATAGAAGAAACTAAACAGGGCCAGCCTGATAGCTCGATAGCTCAGTGGACTGAAGCGAGTGCTTTGGCAGAGCTCAGTGGCCGGGGTTTGGTGTGCTGTGCCGATCCTGCTCCCTGGGTGTGATGAGACAGCCATTGAGACTGGGTGTGGTGGCTCGACTATATTCCCAGCACTTTGGAAAACAGGAGAATCACTACAAGTCTGATCTATGTAGTGAGAACCTGTATCCCCTGTCCCAAATGCATTAAAAAAAAAAAGAAAAAGAAACTAAACAGATCAGATAAACAAGAGGAGACACAGTATATTTTGAGAAACACCTTAGCTTTAGGGTTTGACAGACCTAAATTTGAATCTTGGTAAGCTGAATGTTCTTGGGTAAATAGATACACTGTTCAAAACCCACTTTCCTCATGGGCTCCTCTGTCTTTCTACTTTATAAAGTAGCTGCAAGGTTAAATGAACACTTACCTTGGTGCCTACTACACAGGTGAAAAACGCTGTATGAAGTTACATATTCTTAAGTCAACAAAGGGACTAATTTTCATCTGTTCCTATCAGTTCATCCAATCAACAAATATTTACTAAACATCTACTAAGGCACATTAACATGCCCCAGATAAGCAATCTGCGGAAACAAAGTACTATATATATTCTCCTAGACCACCTCTGAGCTTCGGAATTTTTATCATCTCGTAAAAGATGGGAAGAGTATGATGTGTCTTTCCATGAAGGACACATTGGTCAGGAACACAAACTGTATCAGCAAAAAATATGAATTAAGGGCTGGGTGTGGTGCGCATGCCTGTAATCCCACACTTGGGAAGCTGAGGCAAGAGGATCGGTGTGAGTTTGAGACCAGCCTGGGCTACAAAAGTGAGCTCAAAGCCAGCCTGAACTGCATAGTGAGACCCTGTCTCAAAAAGACAAAAAAAAAAAAAAAAAAGTGAATTAAATAAGAGTTAAAGATTTCCCAGGTGTACAATTTTCTAAGCAAACAGGAAGATCACTAAATTGAATTAATGTTAGCACTCTAGGATCCCACTTAAGACCTGACTACACGCTGAGCAAAGGGTATACTTTCTGTTGCTTGTATACCAATTGGAACATAGAAATTCCGTCTACATAAGTAAAAAGGCAGCTGAAGTAGAAATTAAATTTTATCCAAAATATTATTTCTTATTGTAGAGAAATACTCTTCTTGTATGTATCTACACATTATTTAACGGCTAAAGCTTCGCTGACATTTATGAACAGTCTGAGAACTCACCAGGAGCATCATTTACAAAGGTGAAACCTGAACTATGGGTATTTGGTAAGAAGTTCTATTTTCTGTCTCTCCCTTCCCAAGCTGAAATTCTTTACTCTTTATGAATACACGTGTACACCACTATAGTTTAGACACTATTTCATGTTTTGAAAATTGCTCTTTCAGACAGAATTTAAATTATTATTTGGCTTGGTGACCCAACTCAGAGATAAAGCACTTGCCTAGCATGTGTGGGGCCCTGGACTCAATCTCTGGCACCACACACACACACACACACACACACACACACACACACACACTCCATAAGCTTTAGGTTTCAGAATGTGACTAACACTAATTAAGAAATTAAGATGCCATACAAATCTTTCCTTTTTTATTAAGACAACCACAAAGGAGCTTCCAAACAAACCAACAGTAATCTGGGTTGTAAAATGAATTACTTGTCTCTTTTTCCTTAATACGGAAGACACCATTCTCCCTCTGCTGCCCAACTATGACCTTGAGATCCCTCAAGCCTCCCCAGCAGCGCAGCTCACAGGCATGTGCCCCTATACATGGCTCCCAAACTGTCTCTCGCCTAGAGGGAGCTTACCAGGAAGCCGACAATACACACCGAACCTGAAGATGGCAGCAAGGTCTGCCACCTTCACACTGTCTCCTCATGTAGACAGACAGACAGGGACCTGTGTTTAAGTATGTTCCTGATAACTCTTGATTTAATATTTCATTTGTTTCTATTAGTTTCTTGATATGAATTTATACAGTGTAAATGTAGAGATGAATCGAAGGATTTTATGTATAAACTAAAAGCAAACAAAGTCAGTGACATTACAGAGCATCCAAAAGTTAAATATACCAACCCTAACATACTTTGCTTGGAGGGACTTCTTACAATGTCTCATGATTCAACACTAGCACATCTTTTTAGCCTTTGCAAGCAAACAAGAAATACCCTACAATACTCAAACGTCGATATTCTATAATCTTTACTAAACAAGGTAAAATTTCTTACCTCCCATTATTAAAAAAGTCTTTCTCAGTTGCTGGGCTAGCTCCCTGCCACCATCCTTACTGCCTCCTCCTAGCCAGAGGACACCTTCCCCCGAAGCAGAAACACTGTCCGCTAGTTTATGATTTGAGACAGACTGCAAGTCTGTAACTCTCAAGGTTGGCTTTCTTACAGCCCACATTGGTGCGCTTATACCAGAAAGCGAGCTGGGTGTGGTGGTGCACACCTGTGATCCTCAAGGATCTAGTTTGAGCCCAGCCTGGGCAACACAGCAAGACCCTGTCTCAAAATAAAAAGCAAAACACAGGTTGGGGATGTAGCTCTGTGGGAAAGCTGTGGGTTCGAGCCCCAGAAGAGAAGCAGGGGTACAGGGCAGTCATTGCCTTGGGGACAGAAAATACATGTGAATGGGTTTTTGCTCCTCCCAAAGTGCCTTCGACAACCCTTGTTTTGTCTTCTTTCTATATAATGGTTTATTCCTGTCATATATCTGAATAAACTCTTTGAATATTAATTACCCTCTCAAATTCTACTTTATTATCCTAAACAGTATTACTTTTTCCCCTGTAAAAAGCAGAAGCTAGTTTAGAAGTGCAAAAGAATCTCAAGCTCTGCAACAACCAACACTATTTAGAAAGCAAAACATCAGTTAAAATAATGAACTCTTAAAAAAATATTGAACTCTTTAAGATAAATGTCAATAAAATAAAAGTATCACTCAATGGTTCTATTTTCATGACAAAGAACTCAAGAGGAAGGAAAAAGGGGCACTCATCAAACACACACACGTCAAGTAGTCACACCAATCTCGCTGTATCCAAAAAATATTTATTCTACAATACAACATGATTACCTCCTCGTAGGAACTGTTACCGACCAGCATCACTGTGGGCTGGGCACAGGGTCCCAGCACTGGGTCAGCCCGGTGTGCGCCAGCCCTCGTGACCACTCCACCATGCTCTGACCCCAGATGACTACTGCTGACAGGCACACGACATTGTGTGAAGCTCAAATAATGAGAATTATTTTCTAGGAAATAAAAGATAACTACAGTCACTCAGAAAGCAGCCTACTTTATCCAAGGGCTTCTATGGGAAACAGAAATACATATCCAATGTAAGAAATGCTCAGGCATAGGTAAAAATATTGAAGAAGTCTGAAGCTAGAGGGCAACAGCAACAAAGCAGCCAGGAAGTACTCGCAGGATATGCTGCAAGTGCTCTGTAACATTACACTAGCTCACCTGACCTGCACTTCTGAAGGAATGGATGGACAAAAACTAGGGCATTCTATAAATAAATAAATCCCTTGGCTGTTTAGAAAAACCTGGCGAAATTATATATTTTTGTCTTCAGAAATCTGTGTGATGGCACATGCCTTACAGGCCAGCACTTGGGAGGCTGAGGCAGGAGGAGTGCTGTAAATCTGAGGCCAGCCTGGGTTATATAGTAAGACCCTGTGTCTCAAAAACACAAAAAGAAAGCAAAAAAATAAACACAGAAACCTAAAGGTTAATAAAATCTGCCTTACTCCCCCTCACCATACCTAAACAGAGCAATAGGAAAAAAATTAGTTTTTGTTAAAATTATCAAGGGGATTTAAATTCTTGAGAACTTTTTAAAATTTTAATTTACTTTTACATTTTTGTTTGGGCAATCCACAAAGTGGCTTTATCTACATGATAAATCCTGTATGTCAAATATTCCATCTGAAATACAGTCCTTCTGCTTCGTTGGGAGTTCTGAACCAAGGAGCACAACAGGCCCTCAGGTGGAATCCCCATGGATTCCACGGCGTCCTCTGCCCTCAGAGCTGCCAACCCAGTCTGGCTGTCCTCAGTGACTGGGTCTGTGGTCCTGTGCTGCAGCACCCAAAGGACACTAGCACCTACATATTCTTAGTAGTTAGTAAACACCAACAGATACTACTTGACTGAGCCTGGTTGGTGGTCCTCACGACATGTCCATCAGCACTATATTGATAATCAGAGCTGGCAGGAACACTCCCTGGGCTAATGAGAGAATAACTCCCGATTGCATCTTGTGGTAGCCTACAGCTCAGCTGAACTGAACACTGAAGTCTCCAGTTGTCAGTGGCTGTTTACTTCTCCTTTCTATTCTAGTTTTCCTTTATCTCTAGAAGGAGATGTCACTAGAAGCCTACTCATTTGACTTATTTTACATTATGGAACATCCCTCATATTTCATGCTCTGAAACCCACTTTTCTGATTTCATACTGGACTCTAATTTTTTTTAAATTAGTATCTCAGTAGAATATCTTTTTTTTTGGGGGGGGGGGGTACTGGGGATTGAACTCAGGACCCTGTGCTCTCCAGGCAGGTGCTTATTCTACTGAACTATCTCCCCAGCCCCTTTTCATGTTTACTTTTAAACTATATTTTTCTACTCAATGTTAGTTTCTTATAGACAACATAGACTCTTGCTTTTAAAAAACCCAATTGAGCTCTTCTAACTGGCCTTTCTCAGCCCGCTCTATTTTATGCGACTGCTGATGGGCCTGCCCGCACTCTACTCCCTCCCACTGGTTTGTTGTTTTCTCACCTGTTCCTTGCTTACATTTCCATTTCTCCTGCCACGTTTGGTAAATTTTATGACTGCATTTTGTCTCCACCTTTAGTTTATTAGCTGTACTCTTTCTTAAGTTTCTATTGATGTTATAAATCCCACAATACATTACTTTTGTATTTTAAAAATCTTTTCAAAGATTCTCAAATAAAGAGAAAAGGCTTGCACAGCTATTCAAATATTTACCGCTCCCAGGGCCCGCTATATTCATGCAGACGCGAGTGTCCCTCTGATGTCATTTTCACGCTGCCAGAACAGCTGTGTCTAACATCTCTTGCTGTGCAAATTCTCTGAGCCACTGTTTATCCCTGACGTCTTTGTTTTGCTTCCATTCTGGAAAGATCCTCTGTGCAGGCAGAGCTCTGGGATGATGCAGAGTCCACTGGCACTGGACACGCATGGCTTCTGATGACAAGTTGGAAATAATGCATACATCTTCATCTGTTATGTACAGCATCATTTTTTTTTTTTTTTTTTTTTTGTGGGACCAGGGTTCAGACTCATGACCTTGCACTTGCCAGGCAGGCACTTGTGCCATGGAGCTATCTCCCTGGCCCCCAGCACCATTTTTGTCTCTGGCTGCTTTTAGGATTTTTCTCTTTGCGAATGGTTTCAACAATCTGATTTTTGTGCCTTGGTGCCGTTTTCTTCACGCTTAATTCTGTTTAGAGTTTTCTGAGTTATAATCTGCAGGCTTACAGTTTTCAGCAAACCCGGTATACACTTCCCCACTATTCCTTGAACTATTTTCTCTACTTCTAAAGTTCGTTATGCCTCTGTCAAGATGCTTGGCAATGTCCTTTGGCTCAGTACAACCACGCTCTGCTTCCCTTTCTTCCCCTTTCAAGAGTTTTCTTTCCATGGTGTTTTCGGGAGATGTTATTGTTATGTCTTCACGTTTTAATAAACTGCTTCGTCCTGTAGTATCTAAACTGTTAATTTCACTTCAGATATTATATTTTTCACTTCCATTTCCTTCCCTGGCATGCATGCATTTTCCCCTACTCCTCTGAACACAAGGAGCATATGTACAACTGCTGTTTGCATGTCCTTGCTGGCTAATTCCATCGTACATGTTATTTTTCCTTCTTCTTATTGGTTAATTTTTGTCTTGTCTAAGGATCACACTTTCTTTCCTTTTTTTTTTTTTCATGTCTGATAATTTTTTATTGGATGCAGGACAGAGTTTTACATTGTTAGATATTGAATTTCTTTCAGATTTATTATGAATGTATCTTACATGCTTAATCTTCACTACATGGACATATTACACATTCTTTAAAAGTAGAAAATGTTATAGTAAATTTGAGTGGATAAATGAATCCTTTTAGTCTGCTAACAGCTCAGAGCTTTGAGCATAGAGTACTGTTAGCCACAAGCACAGGGCTGTGCAGCCCTCTAGAGCATCTTCATTTGCTGCAGTTGGAACCTTATACCCAAAGAAGCTAACTTCCAGTTGTTCTCGCCAGGCCCTGCCAACCGCCACTCGGTTACGTGTTTAACCACTGTAAGTAGCCTTTCAACACTGTGCCCCATGTGGTAGAAGGGCAAAAAGAGGCCTACTTAGTTCTTAGCAGCCCTTCAGTAAGGTCACTAGGCTGTCACAGTAGACACATCTTTAGGAGGCGATTAAGTCATGAGGGCTGAGGCCCCCCCAGTGGCTAATTAGTGTCTAAGGAACAGGAAGAAAAAAGAATGATAAAAAATGACCAGAACCCATGGGATCTCTAGAGGTCACCAACTGGACCAATTTACATTGCAGGAATTTCAGTGGAAGAAAGGAAAGAGGCAGAGAGATCATTTGAAGAAAGTATAGCCAAAAAACTGACCAAGTTTGACAAAAGACTTACATACAAACATCCCAGAAGCATCAAACCCCAAGTAGGATGAGCTCAAAGAGACTCATACCAAAAACAAACCAAAATGAAAAATACAACACACACACACACACACGTGCGCGCACAAGAAGAAAGCCAGGCA
The DNA here is from genome assembly GCA_004027915.1 of Capromys pilorides. Lineage (NCBI taxonomy): Eukaryota > Metazoa > Chordata > Mammalia > Rodentia > Capromyidae > Capromys > Capromys pilorides. Next base: position 23,022 of record PVKN010004778.1, read on the forward strand.
AATTAGTATACGTCTGTAATCCAGCATTTGGGAGGCTGAGGCAGGAGGATCTCCATGAGTCTGAGGCTAGCCTGGACTACACAGTCCATTCAAAGCTAGCCTGAACTATACAGTGAGACCTTGTCTCAAAAAGACACCAACAAAAGCCCTCCAAAGCCAAGAGATCCATACTCAGACTTATAATCAAACTGTCAAAAGACAGAGAGATTGTTGAAAGTAGCAAGAGAGAAATGACTCATTACACACTAGGGATTCTGACTATAATTACTTCAGATTTTTCATCAGAAACTTCGGGGGCTATAAGCAATGGGATAATATATTTAAAATGCTGTTAGAAGAATGAAAAAAAAATCTATATCCAACAAAACTATCCTTCAAAAGAGATAGAAAGACGTCAGGCACAGAAGCACGTGCCTATAATCCAAGCACCCAAATGCTGACCCAGGAGGATCACAAATTTGAGCCCAGCCTGGATAACTTAGTGAGACCCTGTCTCAAAAAATGATGGGGACATAGCTTGGTGTGAAATGGCAATATTGCTAAAGAAAACAAACCATAACGGAACAAGTAACATCAAGCACCAAGCACCGTGGCCTTTGTAGATAACAACATCTGGGTGAGTTTGTGACTCCTCCACCTCCCCTGCCAGCAGCAGTTAGGAGAGTCCTGCAAGACGAAGTAAAGGGACATCAGACCCTTGGAGCCACGTGAAGAAAAGAAGCTCTTCAAGGTCCAACATGGGCGACTGTCAAAGCTACTATTGCAACTATGGTTCATAACTCCGTTTTTGTTTCATGTGTAACCTAAAAGACTAATGTTAGTCTTAAAAAACTCTGGCTTGGGGCTGGTGAGATAGCTCAGTGGTCTAAAGTACCTGCTTAGGCAAGCTTAGATGGGCCCAGGGGACCACGGTTCAATCTCCAGCACCACATGCTGCAACACCAGTCCCACCCTCAAGGCCAAAAAAAAAAAAAAAAAAAAGCTCTGGATAAAGTGTAAGAATACAATTTGCGTGTTGCCAATTGATCAGAGTAGAGACAGAACTACGAGGATCAGAGCGTCTGTATGTCAGTGAAGTTAGACAAGCATAAACTCAACCTCTAGTGTTCTAACCCGGAAGATGAAATGTATTCCCACAGTAACTACAACACAAATACACACCAAAGGAAGTAAGAAAGGAATGTAAACATTTCACTGCAAAAGTATAATGATGAATACAGCAAAGGAGCAGGACAACAAGCAACAAAAATCAGCTCTATTTCTATAAACTAACAATGATTTGGAGAAGTGAGAGAAACAATTCCACTTATCATATCAGGGAGAAAGAATAAAATGCAGAGAAATAACCAAGAAAGTTGAGAACTTATAAAAAGAGAACTGTAATCACTGCTGAACAAAATTTTAGATATAAGTGAATGGAAACATATCCAAGTGTTTACAGATTCAAAGGCAACATTGTTAAAGTGTAAAACAGTAGACCCACTGTGGCAAACTGTATAGGTCCCAAAACCTACAAATCGGGCTCCCCTTGAGCTAACAATTGTTTCTTAGTATGAAACTGAAAACAGGCTCTCAAAAAGCTATTTATGTACCTATATTTATAGCAGCACTATTCACAATGGCTTAAAACATGGAAGCAGCCCCAATATCCATGGATGGAGGAATTGACAAACAAAATGTGATAAACACATCTAATTATCGATTACCCTTTAAAAGAAAGAAAATTCTTACATATGCTCTAACATGACTGGATCTTATGGACATTACATTAAGTGAAATAAACCAGTCACAGAAAGACAAACACTGTATGACTTATGGTTCCAGGTTATATAATGTAGAAATTTGTAGGAAATTGGATGCAGCTTGAGATCATACTCAAGTGAAATAAACTGGACACACATACATAGTACTGCATTGTTTCTCTGGTGCAAGAAATCAAAAGTGTTTTGGGGGCTGGCGAGACAGCTCAGCTGACTAAATCTCCTATTTAGGCAAGCTTAGGTAAGAGCAGGCTGAGGCCGCCACAGTCTGGGAGTGGTGGGCACATCTATAATCCCAGTGCTGGGGAGGCTGAAAGCAGGAGGATCACTGAGTCTGAGTTGCATTGTGAGGTCCTATAACAACCAAATACATTAAAAGAAAAACCAAAAACCAAAAGTGTTTTTGAGAACCAAAGTGTATAACAGGTATTATGCAATAGGAATGGGAAAGGGAAAGGAAAAGTGAAAAAAAAAAATGAAAAAAACAAAACAAAGTTTTTCTAATTGGGAAGAGAAGGGGTTGAAGGTAGGGCAGGGGAATGGAAAAGAATCAAGTTATGTCATGGTGCAAGTTCTCTATGATGAATATGATCACTGTGTATATCTAAAATGTACCAATAAAATCTGGTTAAAAAAGGAGCATTTTAGTCAAAAATCACAGGAACAAATGTAATAAGAACAGAAGCTGTTGGAGTGGGAAGCTGCTGTCCAGTAGGTACAGAGTTTCAGTTTGACCAGATGAAAGGAGTTGTGGGGATGGAGCCTCAGCATCAAGAATACATTTAGCACAACCGGGCTTTAGACTTTAAAATGGGTGACAGTAAATTTTATACATATTTTAACGCAACAAAAATTAGAAACAAGAAAGAATTATAGTGCTAAAGATGATCTTAAAAATCATTCTTTTAACTGCTTTAGAGACTAAAAGAAAAATCTAGCTTAAAGATTTTTCCATGTTACAACTGATTTTGGCTGAACCTGCACTAAAATTCAACCAGCTCCTCTGGCTCTAAGGTTGTCTTTCCGTTGTGATATACTTATTTTGCTAATCCACGTGACACACTGAAATGAATAGACAAATATACTAAAGTAATGCTGTGTATCATTTCACATAGTATTGCAATATGCTTTTTCTCATAAAGTTCAACTAATGTGTATCACTTGTCTTTTTTTTTTTTTTTCTTTTCTTTTGGAGACAGGCTCTTGCTATGCAGTTCACGCTAGTCTTGACTCATCAGGTAGCCCAGGCTGGACTTGAAACTGTAGCCTTTGTGCCTCAGCCTCCCAAGAGCTGGGATTACAGGCTGGGCCACCAAACCCTGCTACATTTATCACTTTGTAAACAAAAGCCTATAGTCGGACAGTTTATCTACACTGAGAAATTTTTCCATGGTTTTATCATACTTGAGAAATTTTTCTACATTAATTGATTTGGAAATGTTAATATGCTAGAAATAAATATTAAATAACTAGTGCCTGGTCTCTGGAGACATTTACATTAAGTGTACAAGAAGGCCACTAACATAATAAGATTATTAAGAAAAAACCTCTTAAAACTGACAATGCTATATAAAATCACTAATCTTAACAGTATAGTATTGCTACAGGGTAAAATATCATTAAGAATAAAGACAGTTTAATCACGGTACAAATAGAGCTTATTGATCCATTATAAAATGAGTTTATTGACTAAACAGTTTAAAGCATTATTTGCAGCTATACTAGTTTGTTTTGCAAATATTATACTAAGTATCATTTCTAAGAGTTTAATCAGACTACCAAAAGTTACTGAATATGCATTGCTCTTTTAAAATGAGTATTTTTCCTGTTAACAGCAATGTAGACATATATTACTTCTGATCCACAGGTGTTTTGTTTTCATGAAAACTGTTATCACTGTCATTAAGGAATGTTTTCTAAGATACTGAATGTAATTTAGCCCAACGGTTTAGCACTAATGATCATATTGGTGATTCCCTCAGATAATATACAATAATTTTTCCAAAAATTTTCTCAACCCCTAAGGTTGAGGAAAACATAGAAAAATGAGATAACTTCAGTCTTAAGTTACATTTTAAAGAAATTTTATAATCATTTTCATTATTTTTCCAATTTTACAAGCAGCAGCTGGGTGTGGGGCACCGTGCTGCATGGCTGTAATCCCAGCACTCGGGGAGGCTGAGGCAGAAGTATAATGAGTACCAGAGTATCAAGCCCAGCCCGAGCAAACTTAACAACTTAGCAAGACTGCCTCAAAATACAGTGTATTTTAAAAGGGCTGGGATGTAGCTCAGGGCAAAGCCCTGGATCAACCTTCAGTACGGGGGACACGGCACAGGGGCTGGGGCATCATAGCATATAGTGGATAAGAGTGCAGACAGAGAGGTCACCGGACAAAATGATCCAACCCAGACTACCACCGACAGCTAAGTTATCTTGCGCATATATATTTTTTGCCTGTGAGCTACAGAGAGCATCCAACTCTGTGAGCTAATTGTGAAGATTAAATGAAACAACATGGAAAACCAAGTGCCTAAGTCAGGAAGCACCTGAGAACGACTGCTCAGAAAGACTTGGCTCCATCCTTATTTAATCCCTCACCCCTGCCCCAGTTTACAAAGCGCTTCCGCCAGTGCAAGGCCAAGCACATACTGTCGCTGTCACCAATGCACACGGCACTGGACTCCTCGCAGACTGAAGCACAACCAAGCAGGGAGCTGCCCTCTAGTCTGCAAACAAGGAAGCAGGGCACCATCAAGACTAAAAAGGCAAACACAATCCCACACCTGTTTCATCCCTCACTGCTTTTCAGTCACAGGGGAAAAGGAATAAAATGAATATATTTATAACACATATATGGAGTCTTTTTCTTTTGCCAGCTAGAAAAACACAGTCTTGATTATGTCTCATTTATAAACAGGGCTGCAAGGGACTGGCCTGATAGCTCAGTGGACTAAAGCGCTTGCTTAGGTAGGGCGCAGCAGCTGGAGCTGGATCTTTGCTGAGACGGGATGGAGACTGGGCATGGGAGTGCGCGCCTAGAAACCCAGTGCTTTGGGAGGCCGAAAACATAAGAATCACTGTGAGTCCAATCTATGTAGTGAGACCCTGTAGATCCTGAACCCCTGTGCTAAATGCATGAGAGAGAGAGAGAGAGAGAGAGAGAGAGAGAGCGAGAGCGAGAGCGAGAGAATAAATAGGGCTACAATGGCGAGCAGAAACACTGAAATGACACCCAGGACTGGAGGCAGATTTATTTACATCAATGGGCACTGAGCGGGACCACTGCCATAACAACAGGCCCTCATCTCTGGTAGTCGAGGGCTTTATGAGATAAGTGAGCAAGAAGTAGAGAGGCAGCATGGCTTGTCAGCAGTGTGTATAGAATTAACCAGCTACGCATCACAGTGGTCAGTGGTTTCTAGGAGACAGAAGCAGTCATAACTGCAACAGGAACTGTTACCTGTGCAACTGAGACACTGAAGCATACCGGTGTGTGAGTGTGTGTGTGGGCCTCTTGGTATAGGGCCTGAGATATGCATATCACAGTCACTGTAGAAAAACCTAAACTCTAATTTAGAACTTCCTTTTTTTTTTTGGAGACAGGATATAATAAACTCAGATAGCTGAAACTCATATATGGAAGTGTGCACTGTACTGCAAAATATAGCCAGAGGCAGAGATAAAGACAATTAATTCAATCAAAAAGATACTGGAAAGATTCTATACACCTGATTGATCATAAAAGCAGAAAATAAAGAGAAATAAGAGAAGCCAGCTGCTGCTTCATAAATACATATGGACAACTGGCTTAGTTACTTTTCTTATTGCTTAGATAAAATACACAAGGCCCCAAATAGAAGGGAGAAAAGTTTTATTTAGCTTACAGTTTGTAGAGGTTACAGTCCATAAATGTCTGCGTCCAAGGCAGGGTTGATGACAGGGACAACAGTTCATGGCAGCTGAAGACAGCAAGAGCAACGAGAGGAAAAAGGGGAGATCAGACTGCTGGGCTTAGGGCGGTGCGCCTGTGCCCTTAATCCTAGCACTGAACCATGAATCAATCACAAAAACTCTAGATTTAGCTACTTCTGAGAAAACCCCATCTAAAGTATGTGAGGCTCTCAGTGGACATCTAGACACAAACTGTAACAATCACATATGAAAAGGCGTCAGTCATTAGTCCCTAGGAAAACACAAATTAAAACTATACGACAGCACTACGCATCAACATATGCAATACATTACATACTTTAGAACAGCTAAATAGCCAAATTCGACAACTGCTGAGAAGAATGTAGAGCAACTAGAATTCTCACAAACTAGTGGTGGGAATCCCAGATTGGACATGTATTGAAACAAATTTGGCAATCTTTTAACAAGCTAAAAACACTTCTAATAAGGTCTATAATCCCACATTGTTTTTTTTTAAAAAGTATTTGGTACAGGGTCTCACATTGTAACTGAGACTCAGTGATCCTCCTGCTTTGAGCCTCTTCAGAGCTGGAATTACAGGCGTCTGCCAACATGCTCAGACTTGTTTGCTGGCTCAGTATGCCCACTGAGCCTCCAGCTCCACTGTGACTGGGGTTGGTGCAACATGCGGGACCATGGATCGAACCCTGTCCCTGCACGTGCCAAAGTGGGCACTTAGTCCACTAAGCTATCTCCCTGGCTCCTGGTTTTTTGTTTGTTTTGGGGTGCCAAGGATTGAACTCAGGAACTTGCTCTTGCCAGGCTGGCCCTTTACCACTGAGCTATATCCCCAGCCTCTACTCTTAGGTATTTACTTAAGTGAAACACAGATTTACCTACATACACATACTTACACATCTTATTTAGGACGGGGCTAAATTAGCAACAACCCAGATGTTTCTCAGATAAATGAATAAAGAAACTATGGGACATATATAGTATATTACAACTTGACATCAGCAAAGTATAAATTAACTTAAACAAGCATATTTTTCTATGTGAAAAAAGTCAGACCTATGAAGCAGTATGTTACATGGTTCAATTATTTACATGTACTTCTGGAAAAGGCTAAGAAAGGATTGGAAAATATATCAGAAGCTGCCAGAGAGTAGAGGGAGGACAAGGTAGGTCGCAACGTAATAGCACAGGGGAATTCAGGGGCCAGGGCACTGTTGATGGAAAAAGCATGACTACGTATTTTTCGAAACCTATAGGACTTTACAATAGAGTGAACTTTACCATACAAATTAAAAGCAAAACAACAACCAGGATGTCTAGGAGGCACAAGATGAAATATAAACTGTGACAAATGAATCTGACTGAGGTACAAATGAATGGTATAGCAGATGGAAGGAGATACAGGAGGGGAAAAAAATAAGACTTTGAAAAAGAGCATTGGGCTGGCTCTTACAAAAGTACTTATAAACGTAAAGGTAAAAGAAAGTATAGCTAGGCACTGTACTGTACTTGGTCAACTCATTCTCACAAGACCACATGCTAGAACGTGTAACAGATACATAAGCATGCTGTAGAACGTGAAAGCCAGTGTCCTTCCTGAGGCAGACGCAAGCTATAGCTGAGAGGAGGCTAAGTCAGAACAGCTTCTGTGGCACCACAGTGGAGCTGGAGGCATCCGTGTGAACTGACTTCTTAAGTGCAGCAATAGAGAGTGGACAGGAGAAGCAGTAATGGGGCTGGGGAGATAGCTCAGGGGCACAAGTGCCTGCCTGGCCAGTGCAAGGTCCTGAGTTTGATCCCCGGTTCTGAAAAAAAAAAAAAAAAAAAAAAAAAAGGCTAAACTAGGAGAAGTAGTAATGCAGCGTGTACTGTGGACCAGGAAGCGGGACATTTACTAGTTCTTATCGTTATAGGTTGAAAGGCCTGTAACAGGAGCATCCGGCAGCCCCGGGAGCAGCTGCTGGTTTGTAACTACTGCTCTCCAAGAAGATGGGAGCTGGTACAGGGCTTGACTGAACAGGGAAAACACAAATGAGCCTGGAGCATCTGGTAGAGCTAAAAATTGCTTTGTTTTTTAAAAGATAAGACATGTTGAAAGGACACACAGCAGCCTCAAATGTGTTTCCAGTGGCTGCAATTTGAATAACAAAATAGATAACAGTATTGGTTCTAATCCAGAGAATATTTATGAGTTCACTGTGATATAGATAAGCAATTAAATAAATGTGAGGAAGGACTCTCACTATTTCTTGTAGAATTATAGTTGATAAAGGAAGAAAGAATGTGAAGAATAGGAAAACACCAATGTAATAACTGCTGCAGGCAAGACCCACTAAGGAAAAATAATATTTGTGGAGCCTCAAAATGTCTTCTCCTAGACTGGGTGCGGTGGCATGCACCTGCAATCCCAGTTCTTGGGAGGCTGTAAATAGGTGGATCACTACAAGTCCAATCTAGTAGCGAGACCCTGAACATCCTGTAGACCCTCCCCTAAAATTAAAAAAAAAAAGTCTTCTCCTAAGAGAATATTAACTTGAGAATGGAGAAACTGGGTAGACACCATCATAACTTAGCATTACCAAAAACAGCACCTGGAGATGTCACACAATTTCTGACCTCTGTGATGTTTTCTAAAATCTCTAACTTGACCCTAGATGAGACAACAATTGAGAAGCCCCAATGAGTGACATTCGCCAAAGTAATCAAAGTGTGAAAGTCGTGAAAGATAAGGAAAGACTGTGGAGCTGCTAGAGACAGGAAGAAAGCAAGAAAAAACAAAATGTAACACAGGACTCAAGAAAAGGACTTAGCGGAGAAACTAAGGCTGTAGTGACTCAGTATGGATTCCTTAGTTTTGATCACTGTGTCAGGGTTCCATAAGGTGTTATAATGCAGGTAAGCTGAGTGAAAAACGTACAAAAACTATTTTAACTGACAGCATGTCTAAAGTTATCTAACAACAAAAACTTTTTCTAAGAAAAAAGCTTAAATAAAACCACAGTGTTCTGCCAATACCATGCTGATTTTATCACAGTAACTTTGTAGAATAATTTCAAGTCAGCAATTGTGATGCCTCCTGGTTTTCCTTTGTTGTTCAGGATTGTTTTTGATACTCTAGTTCTCTTCTGACACTTTAGGAATTTTTTCTCTAGATTTGTGACTATACTAATGGGTTTTTTTTGTCTTTTTGAGACAGGGTCTCACTATGCAGTTCAGGCTGGCCTTGAGCTCACTTATGTAGCCCAGGCTGGTCTGGAAACTTGCACTGATCTTCCTGCCTCAGCCTCCCAAGACTAATGGTATTTTAATTGGAATTATATTGAATCCATATAACAATTTTTGGAGTATGGCCATTTTTACAATGTTGGCTCTTTCTATCCAGAAGCAAGGAACGAATATCTTGCCATCTTCGGAAATCATCTTCAATATCTTTTTTCAAAGAACTATAATTTTCACTCAATAAATCTTTTACTTCCTTTGTGAGAATCAGTCCCTAAATATTTCATTTTGTTTTGGATGCTATTGGGAAAGACATGGTTTCCTTAATTTCTCTCTCTCTTGGCGTGTTTGTTTATGTATATATATAGGATAGCTTGGATAACTGTACTACTGACTTCTGCTGGTCGAATGAAAGGAGCAGTCATGCTTATTTTTTTCATCTTTTTAATATCTTATAGCTTTTTAAAAAAAACTATGTTATGGCCTGCTCAGCCTGCCCCGGGGGTGGTCCAGGGATCGAACTGTGGTCCTTGCAGTTGCCTAAGCAGGTGCTTTAGACCACTGAGCTATCTTGCTGGCCCTCTTACAGCTTTTTTGAGCCAATTCTGAATTTTTATATCTGGCGAACAACTAATTGGAAGATAACATTAGGCAATACAACAACTACTGTCAAATTACTATTATCTTACTGAAATTCTGTATCATATCTAATTTTATTTTACCATTTTGTATTCTCTTAAAAAAAAAAAAAAAAAAAAA
>PVKN010004779.1:5561-32690 GCA_004027915.1 Capromys pilorides
AAATTTTATTTATTTATTTATTTGTTTGCTTGTTGTGTTTGTTTGTTTCTTTATTTATTCATTTTGTGGCTGGCTCAGCCTGCCCTGGTGGTGGCGCTGGTGCAGCATGTGGTGCCGGGGATCGAACTGCAGTCCCCGCAGTTGCCTGAGCCCTCCTAAGCAGGCGCTTTAGACCACTGAACCATCTCGCCGGCCCCTTCAGTTGATTTTTGTTTCCAACTTTCTCTTGAGTGTAAACATTTACTGTGATGGCTGTGATCCTGTTATTTAAAGCAATATATTTTTCATACATTATGCCCCTTAAATGCATGCCAGCCTTTTCATCTAGTGTCAACCAAAGGAAAAAAAACTATCTGTTGCGATGCTGGAGTAAAACTGACAATGTTGGATTTATCTTTATTGAACGATGATATGTTCTTTACCTTCAGATCTCCATGTATAGTTTTAACAGTGCTTGGTTTTCATCTCACATGCTGATTTTTGTTTCTAACCTCTTGAGTTAGATGTAATTTTGTTGTATTTAATTTTAGGCCAATTTTTTTTTATACACATTTTATGTAATTACAATGTTATATCTGTAAAACCTTAAAATATATTCTATCAGTTATCTTTCCTTATGCTGTATGATTTTTATAGTTATCCCTCACAGCAATCCTTTTTAGATTTTGTCTTTTCAGAAGAATTTGAGAGCCAGCTTGGCTTATTTAGACCTATTCACAGTGGTTCTATTATAGATATTTCAAAATAGCAGTATATGTTATGCTGTTAATTTCAGTATTTCTTAGCTACAGATGAGAAACGAGCTATGTTCAGACATGTGGGACTCTGTAACTGGGCTATGCAGAGTTTGGAGTTCAGATTATTTAAATCAGTCTAATATCTTAAAATAAGAGTGAGAGGCTATATAGGGTATAGTGGTAAATAGAATCCATTTTAGAAGTTCATTGTGCTATCCATTGCACCACGGAGCCACCTTAGAATCCATTTTAATCTCTACTGCCCAGTTTAAAGCTTAGTTTTGACCTTGAGAGCTTGTTTGGAGGTTCTAGCAGGGGAGCACAGCTACTCGTATACCCTTGACCGAGGAACGGTCCTCCTCTATCGGGGGTGGTTGTTCTCTTCAACTGAGCGCGCAGCTTCAGGAGGGACGCACATGGATCGTTGAGGGAGGAAGGGGACACCCGCCTAGCCAGCCAGATCAGCCGAATCAACCCTGGCGATCAATGGGGTGACAGATGTCGCAGCCAGATCACTCTCACATCCTAAAGCTTAGTATTGATACTTATTGCTAAGTGCCTTTGAGCAAGCTAACCTTTTTTTTTTTAATTTAAATTTTTTTGAGATAGGGTCTTGCTGACCTTGAACTCACTGCTTAGTCTAGGCTGGCCTCGAACTCTTGGAAATCCTCCTGCCTCTGTCTTCCAAATGCTGGGATTACAGGAATGTGCTGCCACACCTGATTTATTTATGTTTTCTTGTTTCCCTCTAGATAAAAAGAGATGAATATATAAAGTATTTTGAAATAGAAGGTTGTTTCAATAAGTTCTGGTAAATTTTTTTGTTTATTTTGAGACAGAATCTCATTTTATAGTTCAGACTGGCTTTAAACTCACTATATAGTGTGGAGAGATAGCTCGGAGGTTTAAGCACCTGCCTGGCATCTTCAAGAACCCGGGTTTGATCCCTGATCCCGCCTGTTGTGCCAGCCACCAAAACCGGGCATGGTGGTGCAGAGCTATAATTCCAGTGCCTGGGAGGCTGACACAGGAGGATCACTGTGAGTCTGAGCTGTGTAGTGAGACCCTGTACCTAATTAATTAATTAATTAAAATAAAAAGACTCACTATACAGCTCAGGATAGCTTGAATTAGTGGCAGTCCTCCTGACTAATTCTCTCTAGTGCTAGGATTCTATGTGTACACCACCATGTTCAAGTTTACATAAATTTTTTTTAAATTTATGTGTGTGTGTGTGTGTGTGTATGTATGTATGTATGTATGTATATATGTATTATGGCTGGCTCAGCCTGCCCTGGGGCTGGAGCTGGCACAGCATGTGGTGCTGGGGATCGAACTGTGGTCCTTCCAGTTCCTAAGATTTCCTAAGCAGGTGCTTTAGACCGCTAAACCATCTCGCTGGCCCATACGTAAATATTCTTTAATACTATATCATTGTTGAGGCTGGGGAGATAGCTCTGTGGCACAAGTGCCTGCCTGGAAAGTGCAAGATCATGAGTTTGAACCCCAGCCCTGCAAAAAAAAAAAAAAAAAAAAAAAAAAAAAAAAAAAAAAAAAATACTATATCATTGTTTATTTTGGCAACTTCAAAACATTTTTATGATATAATTAAGGGATGTACCATAAAGAGTGCCTAAGACAAAGATTATAATAGTTTTTAGTATAATTTAACCTTTTTTTTTTTTTCAATTAATGCTTCAGGTAGAAGAAATTAAATGTGAATTTAATATCATAAAAATGTTGCTGTATACAAATGCTGTCAGGTGCTCACAGTGACTCATAGACTGTTTATTTTCCTGCCTAGTAACTTTGGTATCAAACTCTATTTGACTTTAGCAAAGTATAAATATTTTATCTATTTATTTATTTATTTGTTGCCTTGTTGTGTTTGTTTGTTTGTTTGTTTATTTATTTTGTGGCTGGCTCAGCCTGCCCTGGTGGTGGGGCTGGCGCAGCATGTGGTGCCAGGGATCGAACCGCAGTCCCTGCAGTTGCCTGAGCTTTCCCAAGCAGGCGCTTCAGACCACTGAACTATCTCGCCAGCCCCAGCAAAGTATAAATATTGTCATGAATCTTCCTTCTATCTACAGAGTCTGTGTTTCCTTAGGTCACACATTTTTTTTTTTTAAGTAGTCACTTTTTTAAAGCATAGAATGGAAAAGGGTGTTCACTTTGGTAGCATATGCACTAAAAGTAGGATGATAAAGAAATTAGTATGGCTCCTATAAAAGGATGACACATAAATTGATGAAGGGTTCCAAAGTAAAATATATAAGTGACAGAGTGAATGAATGAATAAATGAATGGAAATAGGTTTTCAAGAATTTGGTGTCATTTTCCTGTTTTTTGTTTTGGCACTTACAAATAGGGTTGCTTTCTTTGTTTCTTGCCTTTTGAGACAGGATCACTTAAGGTAATTTAAGTTGGTCTTCAATTCACTATGTACCCTAGATTGACCTCAGTCTCAGCTTCCTGAATGCTGGGGTTACTGCCATACACCACCATGCTTGGCTGAGAGGGCACTTTCTATATGCCTGGGTATTCCTTTTATACATTCTGTAGAGCTAATATATTCAGGTGCATATGTGCTTGCTGCATGGCTGATTGTGGAAATGCTTTTGAGTGTACATATTTGCTGACAACAAGCACATCTTAACTCTTTTTACTAGTCTACACTATTTCCAAATATATTCAAAATACTACAAAATGTACAATATTGCATTTTTGAGGTGTGCACTGAATTTGATCAAGAAAGTCATTTGAAATCAAATAACAAAACAGTTCCTGTGATTAATGGGATATATACAAATGTATGATCTGTTTGCTTTTATTTCTTCAGAGAGTCATTAATCAGAGGAGATTGATTTTGTTACAGATTTACATGGAGGTTGGCGCTAGTTTTAATTTTTTTTTTTTTTTTTTTTTTTGCTTTAAGGAAGGCTATACTAGGTGTTCTGTGTGTCACTACTAGATCAGACTCCTAGTGATTCGCCTATTTAGGGCCTTCCAACAGCTGGGATTACAAGTGTGCGCCACCACTGTCTCACAAGCCCTGCAGGCGGGGCAGGCCCCGGGATCAAACCCAGGCCCCTGCACCTGCTTTGCAGGCTCTTTAATCTGCTGAGTTATTTGGCCAGTCCTTAATTTTAATTTGTTGATTAAAGCTACAATGTTAGGATAGGAAGTCCCAAGATAGTGCTGAGGTTTCTAGTAACTTTTATTTCTTCCTTGTCATTTTACCACAGTACAAGGATAGTCCTATCATTGTAATATGACACAATAAACTTGGAATAGTCTAGCATGAAAGTTTATTGCTGTCCTAAAAATATTTTAGACTCTTCATTCTATGTAACAAGGAATCTAATTCATTTCACTAAATTTGATGTGATTTTTTTATTTGTACTTTTTTCTCCTCCTTTTTTCCTTTTTTTGGTACTGACCCCTTCAGGGTTTCTAGCTATAAGCACATGTTCTACATCCCCAGACAAATTATACTTTTTATTGCCATAGTATGTTTGGCCCTTGATAACTTGAGTCAGTATCAGTTTTCTAATGTTTAGTGTACCAAAAATTATATTGGTTTTGTGTTGTTTTTTTCTCTCAAATTTTTATTTTATCTGAACCAAAATCACTTTTTTTTTTTTTTTTTTTTGCCATCTCAGTTGTATATTGTCATTCCTAGAGAACTTCCCCCCCTGTGAGGAAGCATAAAAGCGGCTTGTGGAACATTGTAACACCAAGTATACTTTTGTAGTCATATGGTGGCAGCATCAAGGAAGTTACAGAGTGATGCATTAGTGTTAGTCAGCCTGTAAATTCTGTGACTTCCTCCTAGTCTCATAAGTCACGAGTACTTTAGGCCTGTGCTACAGATGACAGCTGCTCAGGAGTAAGGTGAAGGTTATTTTAAAATTCTAATGGTACATAAAATTTTTGGACATATGTTGTTGCTAACAACTGCTCTTTCCTTCCCCAGCCAGTTTCACCTGTAGTCTTTATGCATAAACACAATTTTGAACTTGGATAATCTGTGTTTTTATACCTTCTTCCTTTCATAACTATTTCAACTGGCTTATTTTGTGACTTATTTGAAGCAGGGGTAGCAGGGGGTGGGATAAGAGATTGAGCATGTTCTGTCCTCTGTCATAACCAGAAGCCTCAGTGGTATCCAAACAATAGTTTCCTCCATCTGTCAGCACTTCTTTTTGAAGGTGATTTCTACTTGAAATGTGACCTTTAGTGTAGTACTTGGATAATTGCTTCTCTTCCTTCTCTCTGGATACGTTTTTCCCAGATACTTTCTTGCTGCTCTTGACTTTGTTTTTCTAGGAGATCAGCCTGTGGTTAAAATATTTTGGGTTCCCACTTGAACTTCTGTGGGAATTCCCAGTTCTGGGACACCCTTGCCAGATCAGCAGTGCTACAGAGGGCAAAGATCTTCCTGGTTAATAGAAAAAGCTGTTTTGGAATGAATCTCAAAGTTCAGAAACATCCACACTTTCCTTCAGTACCTTTTTCTGTTGGGTAGCAACTCTGCTTAGGGTAGGGAAGGGAGGGGCTAATTGGGAGGGCTTGTGTTTAAGGGGTTCAGAAACGGGATTGAAGTGTGTCTTTTGTGTTTGCAAGGCACTAACACCACTCCCGTCTGTATTTAAATGCTGTCCCCAGGTTACGACTATGGCTATGTCTGCGTGGAGTTTTCACTCTTGGAAGATGCCATCGGATGCATGGAGGCCAACCAGGTTGCTTTATACTTCGGTCAAATGATCTGAAAGGATATATATTTTTTAATGTATGGGGAGGGAGGGTTTTAAATGATTTCACTTTGGAAAGGCACATAAAAATCTATCGTTGGAGCATACCACATTTCCTGTCAAAAGCAGTTTTGTGAGCAGAAATTTTAAGAAAGCCTCGGAAAATAAGAGTTAACGGACACAGAGTATATTTTAACAACTAGAACATAGTTGTACTTGGACTAGATTTCAAAGATTCTAAGTGGAAAAATATGAAAGTTCTGGAATGTGACAGATATGGAGATCCTGATCCAAAGAACGATCCTTGATTGCATGGAACCTCAAAGGTTTGCCTGGGACAGAAATCCTGGGTCAGAGGGTGCCTGATGATAGCTCCTGTGGTATTAAGGACCTGCCTTCATGTGCTGCTTCTGAAAGAGGGCCATTGGGAGAAAAAAGGAGTTGATTGCTTGTGTCTATTGCATTCATTGCTGTTTTTGCCAGTTGGCATTTGGTGCTGAAGTCCATAGCTGAGTTAAATCAAAGCTGGTAAATCTGAATCTCCACGTACCTTACGTGTGAACCATCTGGAGTTATTCAGCTTGCCACACAGACTTGTAGTCTGTCTTTGTTGTCATTGTTTTGAAACCTCTAACTATGCAGTCCAGGCTGGCCTCAAACTCGTAATTCACTTCCTCAGTATGAGTGCTGGGAGTACAGGTGTGTGTTCTCATGCCTGTCTTCATCTCTGTCTGTAGTTGAACCCTGCCTGTTAGTATTTGGGGGAATTTCTAGGCCTTCGTGTTGTAATGTTTCCTTGGGGAAAGTAATATTTTGTGGTGTTTGTTTTTCTATATGTAAAGTAGGACTATAAAGCTTAGGGATGTAATTTAATTTTTAAGTGCCCACTGCCCATACTTAACAATAGGAATTCAGTGAGTGAGGGATCTTAAAAGAAGGCTCTGCCAAAGATGATATATATTACATGAGGGTTCTTCCTCTTCTGTAGGCTAGTCCCTTTTTGTAAGCTTTGTTTTGCTCAGCCTGGCTTATTATGCTTACTGTTTCTATCTTTGGTTGTGTTTGCCCCTTAAGGCACTGAGCTATGTGCTGAATGTTTTGGAGCAAATATTAATTAAGGAAACATTTTGAAGAGAATACTTGCTTCATGTTAGTATAAGCACTATCAGATCATCAGGGAATGACTAAATTAGGACCATATCCTCTTAATTTAATAGGATTCTTACTATGCAATGTCCATCATTGAATCCATCATTTTGCAAATGTGAATTGAGTATGGAATTGAATAGCATACTTGGCAATTTTGGAGAGAAGTGTGAAGGTTTATTTGCTTGTTTATTTAGTTTCTTTGAGGCAGGGTTTCACTATGTAGTTTAGCCTGGCCTCGAACCCATTTTGTAGCCTAGGCTGGGCTTGATCTCACAGTGATCCTTCTGCCTCAGCCTCTCAGGTGCTGTGATTACAGGAATGTGCTACCACATCTGGCAAAGGTTCCAATTTGTATGTTTATAGTTACATTATTTTGGGGGGTGGGTGGGTACTGGGAATCCAAGTCAAGACCTCATGTTTACCAGGCAGATATTATGCCACTGAGCTAAATTTTTGGCCTGATTGATTACATTCTTTTTTTTTTTTTAAAATATGGCTGGCTCAGCCTGCCCTGGGGGTGGGGCTGGCGCAGCATGTGATGCCAGGGATTGAACTGCAGTCTCTGCGGTTGCTTAAGCTTTCCTAAGCAGGCGCTTTAGACCACTGAACCATCTCCCTGGCCCGATTGATTACATTTTGACAGTCTTTAAAAATGCTCAATTAGGGGCCGGCGAGATGGTTCAGTGGTCTAAAGCGCCTGCTTAGGAGGACTCAGGCAACTGCGGGGACTGCAGTTCGATCCCCGGCACCACATGCTGCGCCAGCGCCACCACCAGGGCACGCTGAGCCAGCCACAAAATGAATAAATAAAGAAACAAACAAACACAACAAGCAAACAAACAAATAAATAAATAAATAATTTAAAAAAAATGCTCAATTAGTGTCTTTTGCCATTGTACTAATTGTTTTTTTAATGTACTAAGTTTTGTGAGTGCTGGAAACAAATGGGGGAATGATGGCAGATACCATTTCTTTTGTACTGTTCTATTATGTATGAGACAGAGTCTCATTTTGTAGTTCAGGCTGGCCTTGAACTCACAGCAGTCCTCTTGCCTCAGCCTACTTAGTGCTAGCACTACAGTAATGTGCCACATGCCTGGCCTATAACTTGTTTTTGTAGAGTAGCATTGGTTTTTATGAGCACCATTTAATCTTTGATTTCATTTTATTTTATCATTTTTAAAATTTTTTTTTGCAGTACCAGGGATCATGCTTGCCAATAATCTTTGATTTTAAAATGTCAGTGTTGTCTCGTATCTGCCTCTTCCTTCTGTCTCCATAAAAATTTCTGTCTGAAATAGTATATAAATACCTAAACAGTAGTATCAAATAATGGGACAGTCTTCTTTAAAAACTTATCCTTTAGGCATATTTTCTGTTGTAGCCACATCTGGAAAAATGCTCATTGATAGCATTGAGAAGAGGCTGCTTATAAACTTGAATATTCACTGAAATTTTTCCTCAATAAGATACCTTCCATATTGTTCCCTCCTTCTTGACATAGGATCTTGCTATGTAGCCTAGGATGGCCTTGAACTTGTGGATGTCCTCCTATTTCACCCTCCCAAATGCTGAAATTACAGGCATGTGTTATACAGCCCATATCTTTATGTATGAGCCCTATTTCTTAGATTTTTTATTCTTGTTTAGTCATAGGACAGACTGCTGACACTGCCATATGATAGACTCTTATGTTGCTATAAACTACATAGACTTCATGAACAGATCATCATTTTTTAGTAAACACCTTTATCATATCAGAATATGTAGATCATTTGGATGAAAACAATTTTGAGCATAAGCTCTCCGGGGAAATTTTTCATACTTACATAATACAGCATAAAAATGAGGACTCTAAGATTGAGGATGTGGCTTAGTGGTAGAATAATTGCCTAGTATGTGTGAGAGGCCCTGGGTTCAAACTTCAGCATCACACATCAGACACATACACAGACCCATACAAATGCAGGTTCTGGAGTGAGCTAAAATTTCATAGCTGGCATACCTCCAGCAAATTTCTTGTCCTCCCTCCGCCTCAGTTCCCTTTGTTTCTAGTATTTCAAGAGGCCCTGATATAGATTAAATGAGATTATTTATTTACAAGTGCCTGCAATGACAGGCCCTTGTCTGAATGTTGAGGATGTCTCAGGGAAAAAGGCAGACTATAAAACTTTATCTTTTTTTTTTGTCTTTTTGAGGCAGGGTCTTGCTATACAGTTCAGGCAGGCCTTGAGCTCACTTTTATAGCTGGTCTTGAATTCGCACTGATCCTCCTGCCTCAGCCTCTCAAGTGCTGGGATTATAGGCATACACCACCACGCCTGGCCATATAAAACGTTATCTTAATGGAGGAGATTGAAACAAATAAATTGACAAAAATAGTTGTAGAATATTGAGAGTAAGTAGATTGAAGTGGTGAGGGAAGCTTATTTGAAGAATGATATTACATTCAAATATAGTCATTTAATGAACGTATTTTTAGTTGACACAACTGGGAAAGGATTTTCTGACATAGTTAGGGATGTCTGAGCATCCTATAAAGCAAAAGATGGCCCCTGTACAAATAAGAAATCTCTGATCCAAAATGGGAGTAGTGTTGAGGTTGTGAAGTATTGATATGTAAAGATGAGAATTGTGGTTAGAGAGGATGGCTTCCCATAGGATTTTTTCTTTTTCTGTTTTGTTGTTGGCTTTGACACGGGTGTGTGTGTGTGTGTGTGACAGAGACCAGAGACAGACAAGGTCTTAGTATGTAGTTCAGGCTGCCTTTGAACTCACTTTGTAGCCCATGCAGGCCTCAAACTCCTTCCTAAGTCTTCCAGTGCTAGGATTACAGGTGTACACTGCCACTCCTGGCCTTAACACAGGGTCTTTCTGTGTCACATGGCTGACCTTGAACTCACTATGTAACCCAGGCTGTGTTTGAACTTGTTGGAATCCTCCTGTCTCAGCCATCTGTGTGCTAGAATTATAGGCATGCATCACCACACCAGGCCTTCTGTGAGTTCTTATAGGAGTTCTTATAGGAGTCTTCTCCAGGTGCTAACAGGGTGAGAAATAACAGTGGGGTTTGAAGTATAGTGAAAATACAGACATAGCCCTTTCCCTCACTCCAGACGGCCAGAGTCACAAGCCTACCTTATATCCGGAGTTTAATAAAAGTATATAAATATATATATATGCATGACTTATGACATAGTTAGGAGTCTTAGGAAAGATTTAGTATGTAGAGGATGGAGTTTTAACTCCTCATGAACAAAGTTAATGTAAGATGAAATGTTTATAACCATTCAATTCATTCTTTTTCCAAGTTTTATGAATAGGCCAGATTAATACAGATTTCTAGTCACAAGAAATCTAATGGGCACCTTTGAATAGGGTCCATATGTGTGAGTTTCTAAAGTTTCAATGACATGCATTTTTTCATAGTTCATCTCTATCCCCTTAATATAAAATGTCTTCTATTCTTGACTGATTTCATAGGTCTAAGGTAGTGAAAGAGAACCTTTCAAAGCTTTCTGTGATACAAACAACCTGCTGTGGCACATGTGCCTTAGGTTCACCACTTAGGGGATGGGAATAAGGGAGCCTTCTCCTAGCTTGCTTTGTCAGATATGTTCCATATGTTAGTGAGGGTACTTAGGATGACAGCCAAGGCCCCTCAACCCCTTGGTGATGCCTATGTGAAGGTGTGAAACAGGACTTTTATTTTGGCCTAGGAAACTTATTGATATATTATATAGTCAGCAACTATCTTTTGGGGAATTCATTTCCAATAGGTGTGAAGACACCATGCTTTTACCATCTCTAGAGAGTGACAGCCAGAGAACGCTGAATAAGGTCTCTTTCATTTCACCTCTGCCAGAAAATATATTCCTTTTTTCTTTTTCTTTCTTCTTTTTTTAATCATTTTGAAATGGTTTTACTATGCAGTTGAGGATGACCTGGAACTCACTTTGTAGTCCAGGCTGCCTTGAACTCACAGCAATCCTCCTGCCTCAGCCTTTTAAGTACTGGGATTATAGCCTATGCTACCATGCCCGGCTGGAAAATGTATTTCTATCAGTCATATGCCTTTGACTTACTTGGTTTATCATTTCCTTTTGCTGTGTTTTTTTTTCCATTGAGATTTGGAGAAACAATAATTGTTGATTAGAGCCAGCCAAATAGCTCAGGGAATTAAAGTGCCTGCAAACAGGCGCAGGGACCAGGGCTTCAGTCTCCCAGCCTGCCATACAGGCCCCACTCCCGGAGCGCTCTGAGACAGCAATTGAGACTGGGTATGGTGGCGCATGCCTGTAATCCCAGCTGTTGGTAGGCTGTGAACAGGCCGATCACTACAAGTCCAATCTAGTAGTGAGACTCTGAACACCCTGTAGACCCTTCCCTAAAATACAAAATAATAATAATAATAATTGCTGATAGAAAATTCATTCCTTGTAGGAGCTACCCAGTTGACTAGCTCACTGAAACTGTTGGCATTTGGTCTGCAGGAATTAGCATTGTTTTGTTTTCTTAAATTTTCTGGTGTTATACTTGTTGCCTGTTCCTGTTTACACAACTGTTTTACTATTAAAAATTACTAAACATTTTTAAGTTAAATAATTTAAATTTAAATTAAATTATTTTAAAATATATATAATTTAATAAAAATTATTAAATTTTTTTTTAAAAAAATAGCTCTAGCCTAAATCCAGTGTCATGTACCCATAATTCCAGCTACGCAGGAGTCTGAGATACGAGACCCACAAGTTTAAGGCCAGCCTAAGCAACTTAGTGAGAGAACCTGTGTGGAAAAGGCCTGAAGATGTAGTGTAGCACTAGAATACTTGCCCAGCTTGCATAAGACACTGAGTTCAATTCCTACTCTTGCCAAAATAAAATTAAAATCAAATGACAACAGTAACAAAAAACTGGTACGACTCATTTCTCTGGATTTTTTAGAAAACTTTTTTGGTATGATATAATTAGTTCCTGACTTTCTAGATTGAAAGGAACAAACAAATGGGGGAAAAAATTTTGCCAGCTAGCTACTCAGAGAGAGGACTACTATTTAGAATATACAAAGAATTCCAAAAAATTAAACCACTTAAAATTAAAGACCCATGGGCTGGCGAGATGGCTCAGAGGTCTAAAGCACCTGCTTAGGAAAGATTAGTCAACCACAGGGACCGTGATTTGACCCTGGACACCACATGCTGCGCTCGCCCCACCCCCAGGGCAGGCTGAGCCAACCATTAAAAAAAAAAAAGAAAAAAGAAAAGAAAGTTTGCCGGACATGGTGGCTCATGCCTGTAATCCCAGTACTTGAGAGGCTGAGGCAGGAGGATCAGTGCAAGTTTTGAGACCAGCCTGGGCTACAAAAGTGAGCTCAAGGTCAGCCTGAACCGTGTAGCAAGACCCTGTCTCAAAAAGACAAAAATAAAAAAATAAAGACCCAGTCAAGAAATGGCAAGAGAAATGAACAGACACTTCACAGTAGAAGAAATACAAATCGCCAACAAATATATGAAGAAGTATTCAATATCTCTGACCATTAGAGAAAAGTAATAAAAGATGAATAAAAAGGGACAAGGGGAGGAGCCGGCAAGATGGCTCAGCAGTCTAAAGCGCCTGCTTAGGCAAATTAAAATGACACTAACATTCTATCTTACCTCTGGAAAAAATGGCAGTCATTAGGAAATCAAACAATAGAAAATGCTGGTGTGGCTATGGCAAAAAAGGATCCCTCCTTCTTGTTGGTGGGAATGTAAACTAATATAACCATTATGGAAATCAATATGGAGATTTCTTAAATAATTAAAACTGGAGATTCAGTGTAACCCCTGCTAGATGTCTTCCCTGAAGAGCTCAAATCATCACACTGTAGTGATAGATGCACACCAGTGTTCATAGCAGTACAAGTTGTAATAGCTAAATCCTAGAAGCAGCCTGTGTGCTTATCAACAGATGATTGGATAAACAAGATGTGTTATCCATATAATGGAATACTGCTCAGTTATAAATGATAAATTTGATGCAAAAATTTGCAAATTTGCAAATTTGATGCATCCATTTTTAGGAAAATGAATGCACCTGGAAAACAATATTGAATGAAATAAATCAGATACACAAACTTGAATACCACATGGTGTCCCTGTCTTGACTGAGGCAAAGTATAAACAAAGTGATAAAAGATGAATAAAAAGGGACAAGGGGAGGGGCCGGCAAGATGGCTCAGCGGGTCTAAAGCGCCTGCTTAGGCAAGCTGAGGCGACCACAGGGACCATGGTTTGATCCCCGGTGCCACATGCTACTCCAGCCCCAGCTCCACCCCCACAGTAGGCTGAGCCGGCCATAATATATATATATAAAAGGGGAGGGGGAAGCAAGGGGACAGATCTTGTCCAATAAGGAAAAAGTTCAAGGGAACAAGGGAGAGGGGTAAGCAAAAGGGGAAGGAGAAATGGGAGAAATAAATATATGCCGAGTACAATAACTGAATAACCCAAATGAGTGTAAACATTATAAGCCATAACTTTGAGCTAAAACACATAGTGTTAACAAGTATGAAAAAGGTGATGAGGAACCAGTGTAAGAGGGGATTGGAGGAGGAAGGAGAAGAGCATTAACAATAAAAATAAAATACACATGCAATCACTCCCTAAGATGATTATAAATTGCATAAATTACAAACATGTAAATATATAATGAAAAAATAAATTGCAGAGTAAAGCATTTTGTTATCATTGATATGAAAGTACCTCCACATACCAGCTTTTTTGTGTGTGGAAGATGAAAGCTGTAGAGTTTGTGAAGTTTTATGAAGTAGTATTTTTCTCTGTGTTAACAAAGATGACTTAGTTTATTGAAAATGCCAAGGATAACCGGGTGTGGTGGCACATGACTATAATCCTATTACTGGAAGACTGAGGCAGAAGGATTGTTGTGAGTTTGAAACCAACCTAAACTCCATCAAGACCCTGTCTTAAAAATATAAAACAAACCAACAAAAGAAGTAAATACCAAGAATAGCTTGGGTGTTTGTGAAACTGTTGTAAAGGAAGCCAAGTCTCTTCCTCCTTCCTGCCTTTCCTTCTTTTCATATTGGGGATTGAACTCAAAAGTCTTGCATTTGTCACTGAGTTACAGTATCGCCCACCGCTGCTCCCCCCCCCCCCCCCCTTAAAATCTTGGGTATAACCCAGGATACCAAGTTGTAGAATCAGAACTGTCTTAGTTACTCTTTACTCATTGCTGGGACAAGTACCTGGCACTCAAAATGAAGGAAGGAAAGGTTTATTTAGCTCACAGTTACTGGAGGTTTTGGTTCATATTCGGCCGGCTCCAAGGCTGAGTGGCACATGGCAGAGAGCAGCAATTCATGGCAGCAGGATAGCAACAAAATGGTGACAGAGGCAACTGACCAACCAGGGGAGCAGAGAGCAACAGCGTCAGT
This sequence comes from Capromys pilorides, assembly GCA_004027915.1. Classification (NCBI taxonomy): domain Eukaryota; kingdom Metazoa; phylum Chordata; class Mammalia; order Rodentia; family Capromyidae; genus Capromys; species Capromys pilorides. The sequence continues at coordinate 19,640 of PVKN010004779.1, forward strand.
CTGTCTCTCTGTCTCTATATCTCTATATTACACTCAGGCTCTCTGCCTCAGCCTACCCACCTTAGGCCACACCTATAATCCCAGCTGTACTCATACCAATAACTCCATACTAAAACACATAATCCCAGTGGATCATGAGTGAAGTCTCAAACTCTAGAAGTCCCTGCTCCATGATTGCATGAGGCTTTGGGGGGACAACTAGACATAAGCCATAACAAGACCTATTTAGTCTGTAGGCCAAATAAAATACTTAAATAACCTAAGATGATAAACATTTTTAGGATCAGTAAATATCCTTAAGATAGTCCATATTACCCAGCTGATTGGGACAATGTTCAGAAGATTATATACATTTGGGAGTAGGGACTAGAATTACCAAACAAATTTGTTCACATTTCAGATAGTTTTCTAGGGAAAATTTTAGAAGTGAGTACTGATTTTTACAGCCTTTCTTATACTGTACATGCCATTTGAATCTTTTAGATCATCTTTTTGGAGCAAGCAGGTAGCTCAGTGGATTAAAGCACCTGCTGAAGCAGAGCACAGCAGCATGCTGTGTGGACCCGCTCCCAGGGGAGACTGGGTGTGGATATGTGCACCTGTTATCCCAGCAAAACTCACTACAAGTCCGATCTATGAAGTGAGACCCTGTAGACCCTGTCCTAAATACATTTTTAAAAAAATAGATCATCTTTTTATTTAGGAAGTTTTCACAGAATCGTTTTACTAGGGCCCAAATGCTATACTAATTATGGAAACTTAATTCAAAGATAAAGATGCATGTAGAGGGACTCAGGAGATAGCTCAGGGGCACAAGTGCTGGCCTGACAAGTACAAGGTCCTGAGTTCAATCCCCAGTTCCAAAAAAAAGCATGTAGAGAGTTCTTCCTGGTCCTAGTCTCAGTCCAAGAACTTTATATTTATAATCCAATGAAAGTTATTGTTATTCTAGTGAGTCATTTCCAACCTACCACTTCCAGTGCAACCCATGTTGAGAATAACACTAAGGTATATTTGTAGTTTTGGAGATCCAAGGAATTCTAAACCGTAATGACTATTTAAAACAAAAAGCCTTGACCTAAGGCCAAACCCAAGCCTTACTGATTCATGAAGAAAGGAGTACCTTGAGGATGAGTGACAGAGAGCAAAGTAGGTGAGTCTCATGAGCTAGGCTACATAGGAGGCCTGCATTTACGTCTGCAGTATGCAGAGAAGGATATGCAGAGAGAGTAATCTGCATAACATGATTGAGGTAGTGTCTAATGTTTTGGGGTCAGTGCTTCGGCTCTGATGTATAATGTTTCAAGCCACAGGAAGTCATAGCCTCTTATCCCGAGGCTTGATAGTGTGGAGCATTGACTCTTCATCCCATCTTGTCCTGGTTCACACAAGGGAGCAGCAGGTGAGGGTTTCAGGGAAACATGCCTGCCATCTTCAGAGACTACCACCAGCACCTCTGCTAGACCAATATGCATTGCTTAAATAAGCCTATCAAATAAATAAGGGAAAAAGTCCTAGCCAGCTCTTTATATGTTAATACATTGAAATAGGGTCAGTCTCTGCCAAAATGGAAACAGTTGCTCCTCTTTCAAGGAGAGTCACCCAAGTGGTCCTCCATAGATGTATAGTGCTGTAAGTGGCACCTCCTGTGCATAAATACTATGATAGTAGTTGGACTTTGGACAACATGTCTCGTCACACAGATGGGACTCTGAATGATTCTCCTGTTTTCAGCTTCCCAAGTGCTGGGATCATAGGCACTGCACCACCGCACTCAGTCTCAATTGCCTCTCAGTGTGCCCTGCGGGTGGGGGTAGGGGTGGGGGTGGGGAGGGGTAGCAGATGGACCATTGAACCCTGGTCCCTGCATCTGTCTGAGCAGATTTAATACACTGGGCTATCTGGCTGGCCCTTAGACTATTTGGAATCATATTAGAAATATCAGAGAACAGGAGACTGGGCGTGGTGGTGCAGGCCTGTAACCCCAGCTCTTGGGAGGCTATAAACAAGTGGATCACTGAGAGTCTGATATCTAGTAGTGAGACCCTGAGCATCCTGTAGACCATTCCCTAAAATAAAAAAAATTAAAAAATCAGAGAACAGGGGCTTGCAGGTTAGCTTAGTTCTTTAAAGCACCTGCTTAGGCAAACTCAAGCAGGTGCAGGGGACCGCAGTTTAAGCAGTTTAATCCCCAGCTCCACAAGCCGCAACAGACTCACCCTTAAGGTGGCCTGAGCTAGCCCTTCACCTTTCCCCCTTCCCCACCTCCAAAAGAAGAAAAGAAATCTTTCATAGCACTGGCCAAATAGCTCAGCAGACTAAAGCACCTGCTTAGGCAGAGCACAGGGGCTGGGAGTTTGATCCCTGGCATGCTATGTGGTCCAACCCCCGGGGTGCCCTGAGAGGGCTTGAGACTGGGTATGATGGTGTTGACCTGTAATGCTAGCACTTGGAAACAAGAATCAATAGAGTCCAATGTACATAGTGAAATCCAGTAGACCCTGTATCAAATACAAGAAAGAAAGAAAGAAAGAAAGAAAGAAAGAAAGAAAGAAAGAAAGAATTCATTTTAACTTGTTGACTATCTTAGCTACTTTTTACTCGTTGCTGGGACAAATACCCAACACTCAAAATGAAGGAAGGAAAAGTTTATTTTATTTAGCTCACAGTTGCTGGAGGTTTCAGTCCATATTCGGCTGGCCCAAGGCTGAGTGGAACAGGGCAGAGAGCATCCAGTTCATGGCGGCGGAACAGCAACAATCGCAACAGAGGCAACAGACCAACAGGACGCAGAGAGCAACAGCCACCATGTGTCTCTCTGTCTCTCTTTATATTACATTCAGGCTCTCTGCCTTAGCCTATCCACCTTAGGCCACACCAACAATCCCAGCCAAACTCAGACCAATAATCCCAGCAGTACTAAAACACATAATCCCAGTGGATCATGACTCAAGTCTCAAACTCTAGAATTCTCCGCCCCATGATTGCATGAGGCTTTGGGGGGACAACTAGACAAACCATTACATTGACACAATAAATGCTGAGCAACCTTCTATGGAGCCCTGGGTTAAGTAGTGTATGTTGATGAATGTGAATGAATTAAGTAGACCTCTTAAGTTCTGGGGTGGGGGTGAGACTAATTTTTTAATTTGTTTTTCATTGGCAGTAGTATGTACAGAATCTGTCCCAAATTATATACATCAAGAAAAATACAAGTATAAATATTTTAATAATTTATTGCACCTATTAAGATTAACACAAATTACCTTTGACCTCTACAATTATAGAAAGTCCTGGTTCACACAAGAGCAGTGTGGGGGCCCGCCTCAGCCCCACGTGCCGGGATTATAGGTGTTCGCCCCCATGCCCTCAAAGTGGTGGCTATTAGCTTCTAGACATTTGTTAGTATGGTGTTATTAGTATGTGTCTGGATTTCCCCCCCTCCCACCTCAAAGACTCAAGAGATCACGGGTGGAGTTTTCAGAGGTGGCCGAATGTCAGTATGTACAGTGGTGCTGGGATGAAGGGTGTGTGATTAGTAAATTGGCATAGTTATGGCTAGGATTAAGGGTGTGAGTGCTATACTCACTCTAGGGCAGTGAGCTTGCATACACTATAAAGCACAGAAGCTTGTCCCTCCCTCCCTTGTTGCTTTTACTATCTTGAGGGCAACATTAACTTACTCTTGTGTGATGACCCACTGCCCACCCTGCCTTGGAGCCAGCCAGTTATGGACTGAAACCTCTATAAACTGTAAGCCAAATAAACCTTTCCTACTTGGTTGTTGGGTATTTTGTGTCACCTATGAGAAAAGTAACTAAAGACGTATGTCAAACTGCTGAAGTGTGTATATATATTTTTTGGTGGACTCTATTTATGGGGTAGGTATGGTGTAAAGTCATGATAACATTTGTACACATATTAAGGTATTGAATCCAGCTAATTAACCACCACATATATCACCTCATATATTTATCATTTCTTTTTTAAAAACCTACTTTTAGAAATTTGAAATAAAATACTGTTACTATTTACTGTAGTCACCATGCTGTAGAGTAGATTGCCAGATTTATCCTTTCTCTCTAGCTAAAACTTACAACTTCTCTTTCTTTCACACAGTTTTTCAGTCATTGTTCAAATGGCCTTGACACTTGCTTATTTCATGGTACTAGGATTCAAGCCCAGGGTCTTGAGCATGCTGGGCAAGAACTGTACCTCTGAGCTATATACCCAAGCCTGCGGCTGTCATTTTTTGGTGGGATGTACTTTCTCCTCGGTTTCTGCTTGGCTAGCTCCTATTTACCTTTCAGAACTTGCCTTACAGCCCCAGCACACACTTGAAATTTTGGAAGAATACAAAATAACTATGCCTCTCCATTTGAGTTTGCTTCAAGTTTTCTTTTTTTTTTAAGTTTAGGTTATGCAGGCTGGGGAGATAGCTCTGTGGCACAAGTGCCTGCCTGGCAAGTGCAAGGTCGTGAGTTTGAACCCCGGTCCCGAAAAAAAAGTTTAGGTTATGCATTTTAGGTAAGAAAAATGTAATTATATCTTTCCCAGCACTTTATAAGGTGGCACTTGGTTTTTGTTCAATTACTAAGTGAAGTTAAAATTTTCTCACTTGAATAAAGTCATTCAGGTTTCTCTACTGTAAATTCAGTATTTTCCCCTTTGTAGTTAATGAGTATCTTGGAAAATACATTGAGATTGTAGAAGTATCCTGTTTCTCTCCATACCCTTTTTACTTAAAAACCTTTTTTTTTTTGGGGGGGGGGTTCTTTTTGAGACAGAGTTTTGCCATGCAGTTCAGGGTGGCTTTGAACTCCATAGCCCAGGCTGACCTCAAACTCATAGCAATCTTCCTGCCTCAGCCCCAGGTGCTGAGATTATAAGTGTTCACCCCCATGCCCAGCAAATCTCTACTGACCCTTCCATGTTCCGGGCTTATGGTATTCTTGCCTTGCCCACTTTTAGAATTTGCCATCTTCCTCCAACAACTCAGATTTTTTAAATTGGAAAATTCAAAAACATGATTTTGTGTTGAAAATTTTAATTTCATTCCAGCACCACAGGGTTTATTCTAGTTCTCATAAATCCCAGAGCTCATTATCTACAGTATGTTCATTTTTTTACTTAATCTTAGTAAACATGTAGTTTCAGGATCATTAACTCACACTTCTATTAAAAACCAGAGTGCAATATTTGGATATTGTCTTAAAAACTGACACATATAATGTCAGAGTCCTTTTTTCCAGAATTAGGTTAGTTCTTTACCACTTCACCTATTTTCCAGTGTGGTTATGTTATTCATTGTATTGTAGGAAAAATGAAACATACAGGTTTAAGAGAAAAAAAGAATTAACATCTTCAATAATTTTGTACTGTTATTTATTTTTAAAACTTAATAGCACAGGGCCAGGGTTGGATCCCAGGATGCCAGTGCCGGCCCTGCCCTCAGGGTACACTGTGAGACTGGACATGGTGGCACAAGCCTATAATTCCAGTGCTTGGGAGGCTGAAAACAGGAGAATCACTATGAGTCCCATCTATATAGGGAGACCCTGTAGACCCTGTACTAAATACATTAAAAAAAAAAAAACTTAATATTTTTCTTCCTTTTAAATAGACGGTATTTTTAGAAAAATTTTAGGCTCATAGCAAAATTGAACTGAAAGTGCTTAGTTCCCCATGTACTTATCCCTTCCCCACACCACAAACACATCATTAATATCCTGTACCAGTGTGGTATTTTTGTTATAGTTAATGAAACAACATTGATATCATCATTCTCAACCAGAGGATGGTGAGATAGCTCAGCGGTCTAAACCGCCTGCTTAGGCAACCTCAGGGACTGCAGTTCGATCCCAGGAACCAAATAAATACATGTGGGGAGAGAAAACAGATTTATTTAGCCCCAATTCTGGAGGTTGGAAAGTCTACCCAATAGGTATTGGTGTCTGGACATAGCTGCCCTGGCTGCGTCATAGTATGGCAGAGAAGTAGGAGGGAAACAGTACTCTGAAGGACTAAGTGGGAGGTGAGATCTCACTTGATTATAACCTGCTCTCAGGAACTCTCCATTCCTGTGAGGTAGGGAATAAATTCCACTTGGTTTTGGTATACAATTCTTTATACTTTATTTATTAAGTTTAATTTGCTAATACTTTGTTCATGGGAAATGTTGATTTATCATTTTTCTCATGTTTGTTTAGTAGTAAAATTAGAGTTACTGGTAGGGTGGCACATGCCTGTAATCACAGCACTCAGGAGGTTGAGGCAGAAGGATCCCCAAGAGTTTGAGGCCATCCTGGGCTACATGGTAAGTTCTAGGCCAGCCTAAACTGCATAGCAAAACCTTGGCTCAAAAAAATCAAAAGGAAAAACAAATTAGGGTAATTTTTGCCTCATAGAATGAGTCAGGAAATACTTCTGTACTTCCTTCTAAAATCAATTGTAGGGGCCAGGGATATAGCTAAGGGGTACAAGTGCCTGCCTGGCAAGTACAAGAGGTCCTGAGTTCAATCCCCAGTTCTGCAAAAAAAAAAAACAAATTAATTAGTTAAATAAAATGAAATCAATTGTAATAAAACAGTATAATTTCTTCCTTAAATATGGTTAGTTCTTATTTTTCATATTGCTCAGACCAAATACTGGACATCCGAAATTAAAGAAGGAAACATTTACTGTAGAGGTTTTAGTTAATAGTTAGCTGGGAGCTGGCCAAATAGCTCAGCGGATTAAAGCACAGGGGCAGGGTAGAGGAGGATATGGGGGATGGTGGGAGGTTGATCCCGGGCCTGCCATGCCAGCCCTGACCCTGGGGTGCTCTAAGACACAATTGAGACTGGTCAATTGAGATTGGTCATAGTGGCACATGCTTGTAATCCCAGCTCTTGGGAGGTTATAAACAGGCAGATCACTAGGTGTCCAGTCTAGTAGTGAAACCTTGAACATCCTGTAGACCTTTCCCTACAATACAAAAAAATATATATACAGTTGACTGGCTCCAAGGCTGGGTGCACAACAGAGGAGAAACCATTTATGGTGGATAAATCTGTTTAGTAGCAAAGAGGCAGATGTTAGCAGTTCTGTTTATGTCTTTTATATTTTATCCAGGCTATACACCCTTTAGCAGGTAGCACTCACTCAGGATGGACCTTCCTGTTATCTACACTCAGAACTATGCCAGACCAGTCATTGTGATATAGGGAGAGAAACTGATCTCCGGTGGATGACCTCCCAATGATACAGGGGAAAAAATGCAACTCCCAACCTGAAAAGTCCCTGGAATGAATTTGTGTTCTCTAAAACCAAAGAATGCATTTTAGGAACAAACAAAGGTTATGAGCAGAATATATTTATTGGGGGAAAGAAAGCTCCTGTCAGAGAGAGGGATATGAGGGGAGCAAGAGCGAGTTGCTCCCAGAAAGCTTTCTCTTCCAAGCACTTTTATAGAGGAAAACCACATGGTGATACAGGTCTAAGGTGGTGAAGACATGGGAATTTGCTTAGGTGGACATGAGGTAGGACAAAACTATGGTCAGCTAATGAGGTTACAAGCACGATTGCTCAGGTAAAATTGATTAAATCCAATCTCTTCCTGTTGGGGGTTGGGTTAGTGGCTCAATTGGGCTCTTTCAAGATGATTGATACCTATTTAGAATATCAATCCTTGATGCCCATCACTAGGAAAGTATGTAGCTGGATTTGTTTACTCTGGTTGTGACATCTGGCCTACTGCAGAGGAGTGTCTGTCTATAATTGTAAAGTCACCTTGTCTTCCATCTTGTCCTTGAGGGCCTGGCCCTATCTAACTGCCTATATTTCTATCTATTGTAGCTACCTGCAACACCCCTACCTCTGAAAAACCCTACCTCTGACTGCATGAGGTATTAAAGGGACATCTAAACATAAGCCATACGGGCTGGGGAGATAGCTCAGTAGAATAAGCGCTTGCCTGACAAGCACAGGGTCCTGAGTTCAATACCCAGTCCTGCAAAAAAAAAAAGTAAAATAAACATAAGCCATAACAGTCAGCATTCACTAGGATAGCCGCTGGTATTTTCTGTATGGGAAAATTATTAATATTGATCCTGTTTCTTTAATAAATTCCTGTTCTGATCATCTGTTTTTTCTTGTGTAATTTTTGACAGATTGTGGCTTTCTAGAAATTGGTCCATTTCGCCTTGGTTATTACATTTGTGGGCAAGAAGTTACAATAGTGTGTGCATGAATGCACATGCTCACATAGTACTTGGCACAACCTGGGGAGTGCTGAGCCGCATAGTAAGCCTTTTTTTGAGACAGGTTCTCACCAAGAGCTGGAACTTTCATTTTCTGCCTCAACTTCCCTTATAGCTTAGAGTATAAAGACCTGCACCACCACACCTAGATAATGGCCCCCAATCCCAGTAGTGGAACCAAGGGCTTTCTCATTGAGCTATACACTCCCAGCCTTTTAGTCCTTCATTAAGTCCCTAAATTGCCTACACTGGCTTCCAGGGGGCTAAGGTGGTATGATTTAGATATAGTGTATACTCCCAAAAGGAACTTGCACTTGAATCATGTTAGAAAGCACTTAATAGGCATGAGCCACCACACCCAGCTTCAGTTACTCCTTTTGAACCACGAAGATTCATTAGTCAATGACCTTAGAACAGAACATGCTAGCTTTGGATACTGAAAGAGGTCAACTAATAGAATATGCATTTGTATAGAAGGTGGGGCTTAGGGTGTCTCCTAAGGGTAAAGATGACTGATAGTGTGGGTGAGGCCCTGTATTTGACACCCAAGACTGCCACATAAGGAGGCAAAGAAATGTAATACATTTTGAATATAATTCCACAAATACAGTGTTAGATATTTTTAATTTTATTTTTCATTTTTTGTCTGTGGTACAGGGTCTCACTACACAGCTCTGACTTGTAGTGGTCCTCCTGTTTATAGCCTCCTCAGTGCTGGGATTACAGGTGTATGCCACCATGCCCTGCACCCCAAGGGCAGGGCTAGGGGGCATGTAGGACTGGAATCAAACCCTGGTCCGTATACTTGCTAAAGCAGGCATTTAGTCAGCTGAGCTATCTCACAAGCCCTTGTTGGATATTTTTAATTAAATAAGGACTATAATCTCCCATCAGGGAATACACTGGTCTCCAGGTTATGACTGGCCTGGTAAAGGAATAATTTGAGTTGTAGCCACAATTTTAGTCTTGACCTAAATGCCAGCTGTTTTTGCTTCCAGTTAATCAGATACAGGTTTAGCCCTTTGTAAGGTTTGTGGCACTGTGGAGAGCTACTGACAGGTAAAAAGAGTGTTTATTGTCTGCATTGGAGGGCTGCAGGACATTTCAAGGCCCCTTGGAGGAGGAAACTGAGGAGTTTTCTAGGGGTACAGTTGAACTAGGGGTAGAGTTCAGAGTGAAGGAAACTTCATGTAGTTAGAGAATTGGAGAGTTGTTGGCATGCCTGGGAAAAGGAAGTGGGGAGTTTATTTTGGGACTAGGAGAGGGAAGTTAATCTTGGGGGACATATTGCCACTTTGGGGCCCAACACCATGTTGGATTATTGATACGATGACCTCAGCAGCATCTCATAATGATGGAAACCTATCACCCTTATAAAAGTTCAGGAAAGAACATTACAAAATCCTTTCATGTATGGGGTTAACTGAGAAATCCTCACCCTAAGGACATTGAGATCTGATTATGTATAGGAGAGAGACTTGGAAGGCTATGTACAGATGCCTGATCTGTCAGTTGACAACTTGAGTCCTCAGAAACTAATTTGAAAGTCAAGGATCCACTATGTCTCAAGGGCTTTGGTGGATTTCTGAAACTACTGATAATACTGAACCCTATATATATTTTCTGTACATATATATCCATGATATTTAAATTATAAATTAGATGTAATAAGGCCAGATGTGGTGGCATACACCTATGGTCCCAGCATGTGGGAGGCTGAAGCAGGAGGATCACTGAATTTGAGGCCAGTCTGAGCTACTTTGTAAGTTCAAGACCAGCCTTAACCACATAGTGAAACCCTGCCTTTAAAAAAAAAAAAAAAAAGCATAATAAAAGGTTAACAATACTTTGTAGAGTTTTAAGTTACTATTTTTGCACCTTTTACCAGAGGACCTTCTAATGAAATGGTTAGAAAGCAAAACTGGAGGATATAGAATAAAGGGAAACTTAACAACATCCTGTGTCAAAATAAAAATGGGCAGGGAATGTAGCTCAGCAGGAGAGCTCTGGGTTCAACCCATGTTACCCTTGAGGAAGGTGGGAGGGAGGAAGGAAAGAAGAGAAGGAAAAATAAAGTTAGCAGGCTAGCTTTGGATACCTTTACTTCCTTCAATATAGACCTATCACTGGACTTGTTGAATTTTGTATCTTGTCACTTAGTAGAATTTTTGTTGTTTTGAGACAAGGTCGAACTACAACCCAGGCTGGCCTCAAGCTTCACAGCATTCCTGCCTCAGCCTCCCAAGTGATCCCTCAGCACCACCATGCCTAACATTTTGTATTTTAAATGTATAAACTAACTGACAATTTAAGGAACATTTGATTAACCCATATCTGAAAATGTTAATATATACCTAAAGGTTGGTCAGATAACTTTTAGGACTATCTTGTTTGGGTGAATGAATATTTCCTTTTAGTTGTAGTATATATAATAATTTGGAACCAGAGTTTTGAGCAAGAATTGGAATATGGAATGTGATAAGAAGAGTTTAGGGGTGGTATGTTTGCTGAAAAGAGAAAAGGCTAGCAGCAGAGTGCTTGTTTGGCTTAAATGGTATCCTTATGAGTCATTATAGGCCAGAAAGAGGAATAACTGAGGACCTTTGCTTCAGTAATACTCTGAGAGCTTTTTTTATTTGTTTGGTTGGTTTTTGTTTTTGTTTTGTTTATTGAGATAATATCCACATATTTTAAAATTTTCCTTTTAGAGCACCAGTCAAATAGCTCAGCGGATTAAAGTGCCTGTAAGCTCAGGTTCAATCCCCGGGCCTCCCGTGCCAGTCCCACCCCTGAGGTGCGCTGAGATGGCAGTTGAAACTGTGCATAGTGATGTGCACCTGTAATCCCAGCTCTTGGGAGAATGTAAACAGGCAGATCACTACTAGTAGTGAGACCCTGAACACCCTGTAGACCCTTCCCAAAAATTAATTAATAAATAAATAGGGGGCCGGCAAGATGGTTCAGTGGTCTAAAGCGCCTGCTTAGGAGGGCTCAGGCAACTGCGGGGACTGCAGTTCGATCCCCGGCACCACATGCTGTGCCAGCGCCACCACCAGGGCAGGCTGAGCCAGCCACAAAGTGAATAAATAAAGAAACAAACACAACAAGCAAACAAATAAATAAATAAATAAAATTTAAATAAATAAATAAATTTTTCGGGGGCCAGGCAGATAGCTCCATGGCACAAGTGCCTGCTGGGCAAGTACAAGGTTGTAAGTTCGAACCCTGGCCCCGCAAAAAATAAATAAATAAATAAATAAATAAAATTTTTCTTTTAAAAGTGATTTTAAGAGCTGGGGATACAGCTCAGTGGTACAGTACCCATTGGGCAGGTGCAAGTCCTGAGTTTGAATGTTGATAGCCACTCCATAAATAAATAAATAACCAAACAATTTTTAAGAAACTGGCATGGTGCCACACATCTGTAATCCCAGCACGAGGATTGCTGGAGTTTGAGGACAGCCTGGGCTACAAAGTGAGTTCAAGGGCAGCCTGAACTGCATAGTGAAACCATGTCTCAAAAAGGCAAAAAGAAAGAAAAGAAAAGGTGGTTTTAATATATTCCCAAAGTTGTATAGTCATCATTAATTTCTGAACATTTTTATCACTATAAAACTAAGCTGAAGAAAAAAGACAAAAGTATCACATGCAGATATGTCATTTCCTATGCTGAGTGTGATCGTTGTGTATATCTAAATTGTACAAATAAACTTAATTAATTTTTTTTAAAACTATTTAGCAGTCCCTGTTCAGTTTGTTCTACTCTATTCTTGCCTGCTCTGCACATTTCAAGTACAGTGGTACTTCAGTTCACAAACTTAATTCTACTTGTACCACTTGCCCATGGACCATATACTATGTGATCTTCTGTAACTGGCATCTTTAACTTAGCACAGTATTTTCTAGGTTCACCCATGTTGTAGTCTGAATCAATATTTTGTTCCTTTTTGTGATTGGGTTCCATTACACGAATATATCACATTTTCTTTACTGCTGTTCTGATAATAGATATGAGTTATTTCAACTTGTATGTGTTAGGAGTAATACTATATGAACATGTGGGACTTTTTGTGTGGACACATTTTCATTCTCATAGGTGCATACAGAGAAATGGGAATGCTAAAGATTTCAGTTTTGTTTTTTTTTTTTAATCTTTTATTTACTCATTTTGTACAGGGTCATGCTACTCAGCTCAGACTCATGATAGTGATCCTCCTGTCTCAGCCTCCCCAGCACTGGGATTACAGGCGTGCACCATTATGCCGGCCAGCACAGCATGTGGTAGTGGGGATTGAACCTGAGTCCTTGTGCTTGCCAGGCAGGCGCTTAGACTGCCAAGCTAGCTCCCCAGCCCAAGATTTCAGTTTTTGATCAGGATCTTTCCCCATGTGCATAGCCTGTGAGTCCCCATCTTGGGATATGGGGGTAATATTAAAGACATGGGGATCCTTACAGATCATATGGCCAGGATTCAGTTATGATTTTGAAGCTGTCAGTTTTTGTTGTTGATTATTTGTTTCATGTTCAGTTAGTTACATAGTCATTCTGTGGCTTTTTTTGTTGTGTTGTTTTGTTTTATATGGAGGATTGAATTTAGAGTCTTTGTACTGAGCTACATATATTCCTATTCCTTTTTAACTTTTTTTTCCTTTTTAATTTGAGATAAGTTCTCACTAAACTGCCCATGGTGGGTTTGATCTTGTGATCTTCTTACCTCTTAGCCTTCTGAGTCCTGGATTTATAGACCTACAAAACTATGCCCAGCTGTTTGCTTTTTAAGGAGATATCTTGGGGTACTTGATGCTATGAAT
>PVKN010004780.1:0-32566 GCA_004027915.1 Capromys pilorides
TATATATAAATACACATTGATGTCATGTGGTACCCCTAAGTACATATAATTTTTATATATTTTTGGGTCAGTTAAAAAAAAAATTAAAGGTTGGATCCCGAGTACTGCATGCCACCCTGGCCCCATCCTTGGGTGCACTGAGCCAGCTACTGAGTCTGGGCTAGTGGTGCACACCTGTAATCCTAGTGCTGGGGAAGCTGAACACAGGAGGATCACTGTAAGTCCAATCTGCCTAGTGAGACCCTGTACCAAACACATTAAAAAACATTTTTTTAAGTACAAAAGCGTTGACAAGTATTGGTGAATCACCCTCTATCAGGCTGTACTAACTTTGCACTCACAATTAATAAGAACACTTGACTGTGTTTGCCTTTATCCTTATCAGAACTTGATGTTATAAGTCTTTATTTTTTGCTAAGTCTGCTGGCTAAAAAAAAAAATGATGCTTTGTTTTAATCTGCTTAATCACTGGTAGGTCAAACATTTCTTTGTGTGTTGTTTACTTGCCCTTTGCATTACTTCTAGGCTTTTTCTTTTTACAGTGAGTCAATGTATAGTAGGCCAAGAATCTTTCGTCCCACCAAAACACAAGTCAGGACAGGGCAATAGAGCTTGTCACAGATTCCTGAAGGAGTTACCCATGTAGGTTTCTGGCAGATAGGTTAGCATGGAGCCTGGCTCCTTCCTGTGGCTTGATTTCTCTCTCATCTTGTCACGTTGTTCGTTTTCCCTGAGTGACTGAGGAAGTCATAAAGCCCTGCTTTGACCAGGGTCTGTGCTAGCTTCTCTGTTGTAATGCTACACCACTCAGGCTCATAGTGATCCTCCTGTTTTCAGCACCCCCCCCAGTGCTGGGATTACAGGCACACATCACTGGACCCAGTCTTGGTAGTCAGCTCAGCATGCCCAGAGGTGGGGCTGGCACGGCATGTGTTACCAGGGATTGAACCCTAGTCCCCAGGTGCTTAGTCCACCGAGCTATCTCACCAGCCCTGGAAATAATTTAATTGTCCACCAGAAGAAGAATAGTTCAACAAAGTAGAGAGTATCCAGGCAAAGAAATAGTAGGTTCAAATCAAGAACTAATTTACATAGACTGCTAAGTACAACACAAGTTTCTGAAGTTATGAAACTCTTCTATAATCCATGCTGTAAGGAATTCATATTTAAATTTAAATAGCTATTTTTTGGAGTGGCACAAACTCAAGGGTATCATTTATAACATAAGGTTATAACAAAAAAGTAAGTTTCCACACAATGTGTATGATGATCTCACTATTTAAACCTTATGAGGGGCCAGGGAGATAGCTCCATGGCACAAGTGCCTGACTGGCAAGTGCAAGGTTGTGAGTTTGAAACCTGGTCCCGCAAAAAAAAAAAAAAAGTAAACCTTATGGGCTGGGGATATAGCTCAGCAGCATAAGCACCTGCCTGGCAAGAGCAATGTCCCAAGTTCGATCCCTGGTACCAAAAAATAAATAAGTAAAATAAAGTTAACATTAACCATTAAATAAATAAATAAACCATTTAGTTGCACCCAATCCCAAACAAATGATATGGGGCCAGGGAGACAGCTCAGCAGAATAAGCGCTTGCCTGGCAAGTGCATGGTCCTGAGTCCAATCCCCGGTACCTCAAAAAATAAATAAACATAAACGCCAAACAAATGATATGATTCTATGCAGGTGCATGTGTTTGGAACGTACAGAAAAGGGGTAGGAAGCATTATAAATGGACAGCACAGGTATATGCAGGCAAGGGGATGGAATGGGGCTGAGAGGGACAGAAGAGGAGCTTCTGTGTCATCTCTTTTTGCTTCTCCTTGTTTGGCTGTGTGTGTGTGTGTGTGTGTGTGTGTGTGTGTGTGTGTTACTGGCGGTTGAACTGAACTCAGGGATCCTCTACAATTGAGCTAGACCCAAGGCCTTTTATTTTTATTTTGAGACAGTGTCTCAGTAAGTTTCCCAACCTGGCCCCTATCTTGCGATCCTTCTGCATCAGCCTGACAGGTAACTGAGATCCCAACTGTGTATCACTACACTCAAGTCATTGTTTGGCCTTTTGGAAAGCTATTAAAAATATTGCTAAAATCAAGTGTGGATCTGTTTTTTTCAGTCCTGGAAGTGAAACCCAGGGTCTGTTGTATGCTAGACAAAGCCACACTTCCAGGCCTTCATGTAGATCAGGGAAGCCTAAGAAGATAAGTATAAAAGGTCAGACAGTTCTAGGAACTAGGCACTAGAATCTACCGGAAAGATTTCGTCAACAATATTTGCCTATTATTTTCAAGCCATTACACTTAGTACTAGGGATACAAAACAAAATAACAACCTCAAAACAAAGAAAATGGTAGCTTTCATAAAAAGAAATTATGGGGTGAGGAGTACAACAGCAGGACGCAGACAAGTTCTAGGGAACCCCTAGGTCAGTCCTGGGCCAGAGACAAGAGCCTCTTCCACACGGTCCTGAGCTAGGCTCTTTAGGAACCATCTCTGAGTGAGTAGAGGCCTTGAAAAAGCCTCAGGACACACAAACCTCAACTCCTCCAGAATGCGTTCGCTTTCCTAAGGTGAAGGTAATGTCCAGAGTCCACATCTTTATTAAGTCACCTGCATGAGGAGCCCAGGCTATCGCCACTCATCAACTAGCATGCCCAGCACCAAAACTGGCGCAGCCTGCTGCCTCATACCCAAGAAGTCTCCACGAACGCTTGCTTAATTCAAATAAAATGAATTTCTGTCAGGGCCCAGAAAAGAGACACACATCTGAAGCTGGGCTGGAAAGCAGGTTAATTGCATGTTTAAAATTAGGAAGGTAGAATGAACACCTGGCTAGGCACCACAATAAGGGAACACAGGGCTACTGGGGAACCTAATCTGGAAGAAGATTCCCTACAGCCTTTCACTGCCTTGCCTGTGGGGAATATTGGTTGCTAGGCACATGGTGGCCTGTGTTCTAAATTAAGGAAGCAGGGCTATAAGACAGCCTTCTTCCAGTGGGGCAGGAGCCCCAGAAACAGAACGCCTTCAGCCTGGCCCCCAGAAGTGCAACTGAATGCCAGGAGCCCAGAGGCACCTCAGTGGGCTGAATTCACACTCCCTTCTAGGCAGAGGATGGTAATAGCATCTACCTCCAGGGATCAGGGGCAGGAAGGAGGAGGGCTTCCACTGCTATCTATCTAAATGGGAAGCTAGTAACCCAAGAGTTAAGACTTTACTGTCACACCTCTCTCCTCTGGGGTCTTCCCCAAATGATCAAGAGGAAACCCCTTCCCCAAATACCAAGACTAAGGTGTTTAAAGAGCAGGAAGGTGGAGGGCATTGGATGAGGCTTTTCTTCACCACCTAGGGAAACCCAAGAGAGTGAAGGGTGGCCAGTTCACAGTTCACAGGAAGAGAAGCACTGGGGCAGTGCTCACAGCCTCCACACACCAGGCCCCAGAGGCACCCAGAGCTCAGAGGAATGAATAGACCTTGGTCACCTGGAAAAAAAAGGCTCGTCTGTGTTGTTCCTGCAGGGTCTGCTTCAGCTGTTCCACATCACTCTCCAACTTCAGGTACTCATTCCAGGAGTTTTCCATCTCCTATTGGTCAAGGAAAAACTGTTGGTCCCACCTCACCAGCCCGCCTCCCCGACCCCCACCCCCAGCTGTCTTGAGACTTCTATAGACCTAGCCAGAAGGAAAGAGAGGGAAGGTAGCCCAGTGAGCCTCAGAAAGTCCTAATGGGGAAGAGACAGAAACATGAGAGAGTGTAGTATCTGACCCTGGCTGCTAGAACCATCCCCTCTTCCACCTAGGGATGCTTCAAAAACCTGCTCTAGCAAAACAACCCCCACTATTTGAGACAAACCTATGAAAAAGTGGAAATACCAGTGTCTTAAAATTAACAACACACATATCAGAATAGAACTTATGAGCTGCTCTGAGAAATATGGTCCCATGAGTGTTCAAGGGTCACTGATGGAAAGTAGCCTAAGGCACAGGTGGAGACAGATATGTCATTCCTCGACAAGCTGCTATCAGGAGGCTTCCTAGAACCCTAGGAAGTTCTGCTACTTTAAGACACTTGTCTCTGGGCCACCAACTCCACTAGCACTACTGGGGAAATGAGAACAGCAGCCTGTGACCAGCCTGTCCCAAGAGAGGTCCGCCCTTCACAGCCCACACGCACAGTGGACTCTCTGGAGAGCTCAGCTCGGATGTGCACAAGGTCCTCCTGCAGCAACCTCTGCTGGTAGGCAATCTTCTCCAGGTGCTGCGGCTGGTCTCGGTACTGCTCCATCTGTCTGTGCAACACCTCCAGCACAGACTCCAGCTGATCCTATGCCAGAGAAGAACCAACGAACAACAGGATAGGGCATACTCCCACAGGCCTCCCCACACCACACCTGGAATCAAAGAAAGCGTCTGGATCTAACCCAAACAGAAGGGACCAGAGCTCCACTGGGAGCTGAAGGGCAGGGCCCTGATGCCAAAAATGACTCTCTCAATGGGATAAGACTCCTAAACAGCGATGTGCCTCCATTTCCTCATCTATAAATTGATGTAAAGCCATTGAACTCCTTATGGGATGAACTAAGAGTCTAAATCAAGGAGTTGGTGGAAAACTTTGTAAGCTCTTTGAGAAAAAATGGTATGCATTAAAATGCACAAAGGAAAAGAAAATCTTCCTTTAAGAATCTAATAGAGGGCCGGCGAGATGGTTCAATGGTCTAAAGTGCCTGCTTAGGAAAGTTCAGGCAACTGCAGGGACTGCGGTTCGATCCCCAGCACCACATGCTGCGCCAGCCCCACCACCAGGGCAGGCTGAGCCAGCCATAAAATGAATAAATAAAGAAACAAACAAAACAAGCAAACAAATAAATTTAAAAAAAAAGAATCTAATAGAGCCAATACTGCAGGCCCCAGGCCCATTCCTGTCCTCCCATCAACACTTGCTGCCTCCACAGCCCCACTTGGGTAAGAAAGGAGATCTAGGAAGTGAAGGCCTCTCCTCTGTCAGGACTACAGCCTAGCAAGGCAATTTCTTCCCAGGGGCTCAGGTGCCAAGCACCCCTCACAAGGGATAGAGAGCTCTCCTCCCGAGGCCACAGCAGAATAGGGCATATGGAGAAGTTGGAACCATAGGCTAGGGCTTCCCCATATGTGATCCCCCACTTGCTCCTTAGGCTCAGACACCCCAAGAACCTGAACAAAATGCACTGCTATGGACAAGCTAGCATCTATTGTTGAATAGTAACAAGAGAACCAAGAGAGGTCTCGAGAAAGAGGAGGTGCAAACTGTTCCTCCACCCATACCAAAATGCTGCAAAACTGATGCCTACTTTGTTCTCCTTCAGGGCTCGAATCTTATCTTCCAGGTCCTGGAGGATCCTGTCTTGTTCACAAAAGATGCTCAGTTTGACCTACAAGCAAGAAGAGGTTTGGGAGGGCCCAGGAGGATGACAATAGGGCATAGCTTAGGGAGTGGGGCCAGAAAACCTCTGGCTACAGGACCATTCAAACCCTGCCAGAAGCTGCCCCACTTGGCCTGGATCACAAGGCAGCTGTGAGGTTAGTCACTCTGCTCACTTACGTCAACGTCACTCTCAGCAATCTTCATAGGCTTCAGGCTTCGATCCTTGAGATAGTCCCGGCCTGTCATCTGGGAGATGAAAAATGTAAAGACTTAACCAAGGCATTTGGATCATAAGTCAGGAAGGAAAATTAGCCCTATGTTGGATAGATGTGGAAGTCTCAAGGCATGAAAGGGACAAAAACTCAAGCAATAGCTGCTTTATTTCTATACCTCTATTTCATTTTAGAAAGAAACTAATATCTTTATAGTGATCCTAATAGCACTTGTAAATTGTCAAATTTAAGAAAATGTAAATGTTCAAGTTATAAGAACAATCTTTAAAGCGTGTATTTCTTCAAAACAAGTGTAGTCAGTATGAATCTTGGAAGATTTACTGCTGGTAAGTTTTCTACTAAACACAGGACAAACAGAAGTCTCTCACCCCCTACCCAAGTCCTAGGGTGGGCAGGCCAAAGAGAACAAGCAAATCCTCTGAGCATTCTCGAGCCTCAGTTTAAGGACATCTCTCAGCAGCCCAGATCCACATGTGTAAGTCTACTCTTCCTTACCCTATACTATCAGGGAAAAGGACCTGACCAAGGCAAGAAGGAAACTCGATATTTATTTATTTATTTATTTATTTTAGGGAAGGGTCTACAGGGTGTTCAGGATCTCACTACTAGATTGGACTCGTAGTGATTTCGCCTATTTACAGCCTCCCAAGAGCTGGGATTATAGGCGTGCACCACCACACCCAGTCTCTGAGGCTCTTGTTGATTCCTGCATAATTAAGGCAAAACTACTTTTTTTAAAGTTACAATGTACCTCATCCTTTTAAGAAAGGAATCCACAAAGAAACACAAAATTCACCCAAACTTAATGGGTCAATGGGATTTCACATTTCCCATCCTTAAGCCAACCCAGAGTGGACAGCACGTTACCCATCTCTCACTGTGGGTCCTAAGAAGCTGAATCTAATTCTTTATTTCGTGCTTTCATTTCCCACAAGTCTCCTTGTCAAAAGCTGTGCAGGGGTGGCTTTTACCCGGATTTGTCCCAGCAGTTAGGACAAAGCCAGAAGATCCAGGTCTAATGCACCTCATGTAGAGGAGAGAATATCATTCTGACTTCCATTTGCGGACATGACTAGGGAAAGGGAGAGTAGGACTAACTACAGTAGATAGGCAGTGCGTGTGTTATGGAGAGATGGCCTTTGCTTTCTCTCCACATCATCTGGAAGTCTGAGTGTGATCAGCCGCTAAAATATGGTAACAGCCATTCCCCTCAGAGCTCAAGCTATCCATGTGCCCAACTGTCCTATGAGCCTCCTCCCTGAAAATCAGCAGCTGCAAATTCAAAGGTCAAGGTCAAGGTCAAAGGAAAATAACCTCTTCACATTTTGAGCTGTGGACTTGGCCTCCAGAAGCAAACCACATTTCCAGGATCTCTCCGTCACATAGTAAAGAGCAGAGACCACTGTTGTACTTATCATGGCACAGCCTTGAGTATAAGGCCTGGTGCGATAACATCCACTCAGCAAATGCTTACTCAGATGCATGTAGGTCAAAGGAAAATGTGTAAGTTAGTGGAAGTTCCTGGGAAGAGCAGAACTCCAGCCAAATTTGGCTCCTCAAACTGGCAGATCATGTGTACATGCATGTACATACACAACTGTAGAACACAGACTCCTGCAACAATCCATAAACAGTGTAGTATCCTGAGATGGAGGAGAGGAAAGGAAGAAGGAGGGCACAGAATTAATCCTGGTGACACGCAAACAACTGGATTCACCAGCAGGATGTGGGCTTTAACCTCAGGGAGACCCAGGAGAAGAAGCAGGTGAAAGTGGGGAGGTCTTCATTCTAGGTCACAAATTGGGGACAATGGACTTGTCTGTTTTCTCCAGTGGGCCAATCCTTGGCTCATTTCCTAGGTAGAAAACACTTTCAAATTGAGATAAGCTTCAGGGAGTTTTCCCCCAGGCACAACTCTTCCCCTTATTTGATGGAAGGTTTTCATGGAGGATATATTTTATTTGATGCTTAAATAACAAGGCAGAGAATCTAATTGACCAATGCCTCATTTATCTAGCACCATCAAGAACAAAATGATATTCTATACAAAAAGGGCACCTTAAGAAACCTGCATTTTCTAAATTGAACTTGTAATAGAAAGCTTTCAAAATGTATGCTCTTCACTGCTTTCCTAGAATACTGAACATGCATCCAACCCCCCTGTTGAATATTAGCACCCCCTTTTTCAAGGAACGAGGTTCCTCTTGGCCCCTGTTAGTTTGCTGTTTAGAAGGTATTATGAATTAGGAACCCAAAGGGCTCAAATGCTCCATACAAGTGATGTACTTAGCTCTCTCTTCCCACTCAGACTGGCTCTGGTACTCTTCAGGATACTCCTCCCACAGCCCAGGTCTGACATCGCTGTGGTGTTTAGCACAGTAGATTACAAGCCTCTGTTTGCTCATCTGTCTCTACCCACTAATGAAGGTGACTAGAGAGACTAGGATGTATTTCTGTATCTCCTCAAGGCCCAACATACTGAAAATTTGCAAAATACTTGCTTAGCGAGTTCATGAATGTATCAAAATCAAAGGTCAGCTCTGATTCCTATGGTGCAAAGGCCACAGGCTGTAGAGCAGGGCTGATAGTTATTTACACAGCTCAAAGGTGTTAAAATTCCCAAATTTAGCTCTGTTCCAGAGAACGAAGGCTACTAAGAAATGTTATGCCAGTAAGTAGCAGATTAGCTAAATTTCCTTTTAAACTTGTGCTTTGTGATAGCAGTGTTTAAGTTCACTTAAGAAACCAATGAATGCCTCCCCAGTATTTGTTTCGAGGACAAAGTGAAAGTCCATGGGCATTTATCCACTGGAAAGGAACTGCCTCAGAAGAAAATCAAAGGCCCTCTGAGTATCTTTCGGGCCTTTACCACACCCCAACACATGTTCTTGGGGCTCAGGACGGCTAGATACAACACATGCACCCCACCTGCTGCTTCCCTTAGAATGCTACAAAAGCTGGCTGCAGTATAGTCCCTATGTCTGTGTCAGTCAAAGGGGGCATGAAGTAACTGTTTTGTCCTAGACTAGCTCAGGGCTACTACCATAATATCAAAATCCTTACCCAGGTGAGGGTATTCTGACCTGGCCTCCCTCTAGGTGACCAGTAAGTGGTGCTCCCTCCCAAGAAACTCATGTTCATCCCTGTCTAGGTGTGCCTGTGCCATGGAGGCAGACAAGTGACAATGGAAACACAACACAAGCAGGTGGCAAGCCAGGCAAGCCCCCCACCCACTGGCATGACAAAAAATGGAGTCACAGAACACCACAGATGAGCGGCCCGGCCTGGTGCATCAGCCACAATGCTGAAGAGAGCTAAATTTTAAAGAAAATAAACCGAAATGACTTGCGGGAAGCCTGGGGCGATCAGGAGAGCAACTGGTTAAGCAAGTGATGGAGCCGGCACTGAGCCAGAAGCAATGGAATGGCCCCGTTCGGAGACACAGATCAGATCATCTTACGCTTCTCCTGGGCCGACAGCCCAGTGCTGACTTCTTCAGCACTTTGTAAAGCACGTTGATCAAAGGTTCATTATTTTTAATCTGTTCCAAACAAAAAGGCAAATACAACAAAACGTAACAGGTGAGACATTAAACAACACTTGAAGCAGCCAGATTTGGGCAAGTAGCAAAGGGGAAACCTTAAGGAGGACATGTACCACACAATTAAAGTACACCTTGGTGATGCTGTGGGGTCTCAGCTCAGGACCTTTCTGGACTCTAGTTCCCTTCTCTGTAAACTGGAGGACATTTTTTTTTTTTGTATTATGGCGGGCTCAGCCTGCCTTGGGGGTGGGGCTGGCGCAGCATGGGGTTCCGGGTGTCGGGGATCGAACCGTGGTCCCTGCAGCTGCCTAGGCTTGCTTAAGCAGGCGCTTTAGACCGCTGAACCATGTTGCTGGCCCATCTGGAGGACATTTAGCTCTCAGTGAGGAGATCATGCGCAGGCTGTTTGTATGGGAGACCCATTTCAGTGCCCATTTCCTCCCTGGTGCTGTCACAGCAAGCGGAGGAACATTACTGCAGGGAAGTCTGCTCCTTCCTCGCCCACACTAAGACATTAAAGCTTTGCTTAGAGTGGTGCCAGGAAGCATCAGCCTCACCACCAATCAGTACTTTCACTTTCTGTCCCTCGCCAGCCCCACAGAACAGAAATTCCATGCCAGAAACATGATTTAAGACAACTCTGGAGTTGCAAAGCATATGGTAGATAAAAAAAAGAGAGAATTCAGTCCCTGCCATGTAACTCTGTAGAAGTTAGTTCTCTGAGACAAGTGTTCCTGGTTAGGGAGACAGGTATAATTTCTATGTTCAAGGTTGCTCAAGGATTATAACAATGAACACTAATTATGCCCAAACACAGGGCCAGGCAGGAGCAGATCTTGGCCAGTGGGGAGTCCTTTTCATCCTGGCACTGCCAAATAAAATGCCTGAGAGCCAGGCATGGTGGCACACACCTGTAATCCCAGCATTTGGGAGGCTGAGCCAGGAGGACTGGTGCGAGTTTGAGACCAGCCTGGGCTACAAAAGTGAGCTCAAGGCCAACCTGAATCGCATAGCAAGACCCTGTCTCAAAAATAAACAGATGAATAAATAAACAAACAAATAAAGTGCCTGAGAAGTAAATGCTTCTCCAAGTTGCATTTTCTGAAAGTGCCTTGATCACCTGAGACCACAGCAGGAGGTGGTACTTGAAAAGGAAACAGAAGCACACATCACCAACTGGTTGTGGAGGCTGATCAAAGGGGTCTTGGCCTTTGGACAAGAACATGGAGGGCCCTAAGTCAACATAGTAGAGTGAGAGGATGAGTGGGTCAGATTCTAGGCAGAGAGATTCCTTCTCCAGAGAGGCTTATCTCCTTACCTTGTCCCCCAGGGTCCTACGAAGGGCCTCTCAAAAGAAGCTAGTCCCAGAGGGGAAGCATTTCCCTATTTCCATGTTTAGGGCAGTCCTCAGGGCTTATTTAATTGTGTCCACAGAAGTCCCCATCCCAGGGACATTTTGTCCAATATGTCATAGAATCTAAAGACCAAGCGGACCTTTGAGTTTTCCTAATCCAATCACTCATTCTATTAAGTCTCATGTAACCTCAGTTGTATTCAGGTGACAGAAGTTCACTACCATTTGAGGCAGTTATTTTAGAAAAGCATTCATTTATACGGAAACCTGTCTATTTATAGCAGTCATCCACTTACCTTAATTCTCCGTTGTGCCCACAGAAACATGAAGTCACATACCAGAACTCTACAGATTCTGTCTCTACATCTCTTCTGAGTCATCCCTATCTCCTTCCCTAGTTCTACATTGTACCTCTACTGGTTGGTATCTCCTTTCAAGCCTACAAGCTTCATCAGTGGAGAACTTGTGAGGATGGCGGGTGTAGGAGTGGAGTAGGGGAAGACCTGGATGTGCAAGTAGAGGTAACTCTTGTTCTACAGCAGAGGCTAAGGCTGGCAGAATAGTGACAGTGTGGGCTAATCCTCTGGAATGCTGTCTCTGGCTACGGAAAGTACATACTCTTTCTGATTTAGTAGGCTGATCTGGGCTTTGAATCCTGCAACAAATGTATCCTACTTACCACACTTAGCCTCAGTTCCTTGGGGCCTCACCCCTCCCTTAACTCAGCCCTTCCGTCATCTGGATCTAGAAGTGACACATGCATGTGGGAACCCAACATTCCACCTGAGTCTGTGGAGGGACATGCAGGCCCCCTATCCCACTGCAAGAGGATGAGGAGGTCCCAGCCTTTTTTGGTACCCACATCAGTTCAGTGGCACACAGCACAAGACCCAGAAACTTTTCTCACACATCTACTATTGAGCCAAGCCTTTCTCAGCCACTAGTGCCATTCGTCTGGGAGTCAGGTTCTCTGAAAAGCTTAGCAACCATAGCAGCAGCTATAAGACCAGGAAATTTATGGTATCAACAGTTATGACAAATGATGGTAATGTCTAGAAAGCTGAATCACTAGAAAGTGTTCTAGCTGTTTCCTCCTAGTTTTTATTTTATTTTATTTTTTTTGCAGAACCAGGGTTCAAACTCATGACCTTGCAAGTGCCAGGCAGGCACTTGTGCCACGGAGCTATCTCCCCAGCCTAGAAAGTGTTCCTAGAGAGCTATCCCTAAACCTAACCCCAACCTCAAGGATGCATGCAGCCTGCCTCTATTCCATCAAACACATTTCTTAGCTTAATGTCCTGAGCTCAGCTCCCAAGCAGCAGTCTTTGGATCACTGCTATGAGAGAGGACATGTAGAAAAGTGATTAAGAGCGTCAGCTTCAGTGTTAGAGCTACACCTAAATGCTGCCCCCCAGCTCTCATAACTGTGTGACCTTGGGAAAGTCATTTACATCTCTGAGCCTCAGTCAAATAAAAGATGACACCATCACCTCCCTTACTGGGCTACTGCAAAGGCTAAGTAATTTAACAGTATTCAGTGTCTGGCACATGTGATGTTGGAGACAGGACAGAAACTCCTCGTTTCTCCCATCCTCTGCCTCAGTTTCTCCTTTTCTAATTGTTTTGTGTTCTATACCTATCTTCCTAAGGCCCAGGATAGAATGAGGAGCCTGCAGAATCTGCCTCCACCTCTCTTCCTTGGCCCTAACCACACCATCATCCTCTGGCTCCTTCCCCCTTAATCTCAACAACTTTAATCCACTGACTCAACAAACCTTCACATATGCCACCTGCTTCCAAAAGCCTTCCTAGTAGCCCATGGAGATTATCATTACTTCAGCTGACAAATGAGCTAAGTAGATCTCTGAATAGTCATTGCACATAAATCTGTTATCTGGGAAATTTTTCTTTCTCCTAGATATTTGAATGTTTCATGAGACCAGAGAGGCTCATTTTCTCTCCTGTATTTGCCCACATCTTCTGCAGAGCTCGGGAAGTTAGGCATACAGCAGCTGCTCAACAGATACGTAACAATGGGTTGACTTCTAGTCAAAAGCCTGACTTCACTTACTTGTGGGAAGGCCCTCCTCTCCTCATCTGCTGCCGCCTTAGGGCTTAATGTTCACACCAGCTTGTCCAGGCTAGATGAAGACTTCGTGTTTAAAAATATTTTCAGGCTGGAACACTGGAGACTGCAAGGAATGCTCTCATGGCAGGTGCCTAGATGTGCTACAGGCCCCTCACCCACCCTTGGATGATTAAAGGTCACATTCCTCTGCCTGTTTCATGGTACAGGCTCAGGCATAGGAGGGCTGCCCACAGTGGGAGCTTTCAGAGCACTGTAGGAAGGACAATAGCAGCTCTTTCTCTTCAGGAAGAATGCCTTTCCCTTCCACAGAAGCCTTCTTAGACCCTTGGTGCTGTGAAGGCTGAGTCAGAGCTGGAGTCTGACCACCTGCAGGGGCTCAGTGTTTATGTCGAAATGCAGAAAGGGAGCTACCTGAGAGCCTCGGACACTCTGAATAAGTGAATGTTCATTTTTACAGGGACTTTCAGTTCTAAACATAGGAAAGAAGAGATCAAGATTTTGTGCCCTTGTCCTATAAGCCAGAGACTTTGCAATTCACAAGAAACTGCAAAGAGCCAGAGTTTGAGACTGTGAGAAGTGGAACTCTTCTGATTGAGACCACTGTCTTTGTTTGGGATTCACATTTGATAAGACAGTGTGGCCTTTGCTTTGGGGTCAATTTCACTCTCAGGAAGTTTAGGTGGGGACAGTGGCACCACTCACCTTTAGATCCAGGTATTCCAAGTCTTTCTTCAGCTGAAGGTAGGTGTCATCAGCCTTCAAAGGAAGCACAGAGAAAAATGAGAACCAAACAGCTATAATTATCATGGGCTTCAATAATTCAGGGTTTCAAAGTGCATCATTTACACTGAGCAGCTCTGAGGACAAGAGACCACAGCAGAACAACACATGTGGGGCCACGGAGAAAGCACGAATTTCTTGCTGCAGCTCAGTGCACTTTTTGGGCTAGACAGAGACTATGGGTCACTGTGGGGAGAGTCTGCTATTCTTGGAACTGGCAGTCTGGCGAGGAGGCTTCCATCCCAGCAGTGCAGCTGAGGATAATGCTGGGCTCTTAAGGCAGAAATAGGAGTTCTACTTTCAAGAGCTCATATCACACCTAAACTAGAGTCCCATCAGTGACCATGGCCCCAATTCTTGTCATCGAAACTTTGAACAGGGTCGATTTACATGCATGAAGTAAGATAACCCTGATAACAAAGAGATGCTTGGAAGAGGCAGAGGGATGACTCAGGTGCTCCAGGTCTCAGCGTCACTTTGTACCAGCAGCTGTTACAAGTTCCACTGTTTTTGCTCAGCATGGAGCTAATGTGGTCATGTCAGGAGCTAGTTCCAGGGTCAAACCTTATCTGCTTGTAGAATCTCTGACAGTCTGTTGAGATCTGCAGGGTAACTAGTGGAGGCAATAAAAATAAGGAAAGGACTGATTCCCTGGAAATATGCTGTCCTACACAGGAGGTTACAGATGCTAACAGAGAAGCAGAGAGCTACGAGCGCTTAAGAACAGCCTAGGAGCTATGTTCTCTGTAGACTAACAGGATCTCCCAGCTAGGCAAGCCAGGGGTGGGAAAGGCCGTCCCGCTGTACAGTTCTGATAATCGCACAGAAGCCAGGTGAGCAGTTCATGCAGGGCTTTTTAAGCATGAGAAGGCAGAAAGCCCTTTGACAGGGATGTTTATGGCTTGCAAGATCTTATTTCTGTCCCTATATTGCCCCCTTATCCATCCCTACTCCCCTAATCAGTGCAGTCCTCACATACTTTTCAGTATGTAAGAAGTAGAAAAACAGAACTAGAGAATGTTACCTAAAATTACCGAAATATACTCAGTTTATAGTTTTTCACAAGTCCTTCTACATTCTTTATGAGGGGTAGATGGTGGTAGTGGTGATACCGAGGACTGAACCCAGGTCTTTGCACTAGATATATCTCTAGTCCTACTTAGTTTTTATTTTGAGGCACCATTAATTTAAGATCCCCTTACCTCAGCCTCCTGAGCTGCTGGGATTAGAGCATGTGCCACTGCGCCCTGCCTACATTCATTTTTTCTACATAACTTTCCTAAACTCACTGAAACAGGACAGGGAAGTTGACAGTCACATCATCCTCACATTCTGTTGTCCCCGGCCTATCAGCCTTGTGTGGTCAAACTTATGCTATCTCCTCCTGAAGACAACTTGTGAGAGTTAAACTGTTCTACATGTTTGGAAGGGCAACTTCCTAGCCAGTGCTCAAAGAGCCTGGCTGCAGAGTTCAATGTCCTGGAAACTGCTTAGAGCACTGTGTCCGATAGAAGCTGGATTATGGTTTTACCCTGCATGCTTTTAGCAAGGAATCCAAGCAAGTCCCTTCCTCTATGGAACCATGTGCCAATGTGTCCTACTTAATCTTTCCCTGCTACTGTAAGCCTCAATAGCAGAGGAGAAACAAAAGCTCTGCAAGCAGCAGGTACTGTCAGGAATGAGAGGATGCCCTACGTTTGCCCCTTCAGGCTGACCACGTATATCTTTCAATAACTCACATAGTACCCAATGTGACAGCAGGCTGACAGCTGGTAGGGTTCTTTAGCTGTGACCACACATCAGTCATCACATGCAGCTGGCAGTCACTACATACAGCTAGAGAAGCTACACTGCAGGGCCCTCCTACCCCATGCTGCCCCTGTCCAGCACCAGCAGGCTGGGTTCCATGACTCCCACACAGTGTCTGGAGGCAGCAACCAGAAGCAAACAGGCAAGGGATGAGGGCGAGCCAGATAGCAAAGACAGACCAGTGCAGCACAAGGGAACACGGGCCAGCACATCATTCCCCGGTCCCGGGACAGCCCATGGGCGCTGACCTGGCAGGTGGGAAAAGTCAGATGGTGTTGCAGTAACTGGCCCACGGCAAAATTTCGCACACTGGCCAACTTGGCCTGGTGCAGTCGCAACCGGGTGAGAAGCAGTGAGAGCTCCTCCAGCTGCAGGTGTGTAGACACATTGAAGGAAATTAGCCACCACAGGGGCACCACTTTAATTACACTCTGGCCCAGTGCCAAGACGGCACTGACGTGACACCACTATGCAATGATTGTATTAAGTCTCTCATTAGCACAAATAAAAGCACTAGTACCAACTGGCTGCAGGAATGCTGCAAGCAGCAGTGCAACCACATGCTACTGAGGCTTCACAGGTCGAGTTAACTTATCAAAGAGCACGAAGAAGGAAAGGAGTAATAGGAGAGAGGTCGTGGGAGCAAAATGCTTCTAGCAAAATCCTATTCAAAGGAAAACACAAGCCCAACATTCCTCTACACTTCCCAAGTTCTTTACCCAGTCTTTATAGGACCATCAAGCAAACCTCACTGAGACAGGAATGTAGGCCTCATTGCATTCACCTGGTAGGGGACCGCTTACCGATTTTCCATGTAAACTGGGAGCACTAACAGTGTGGGTCATGTAACCCATGGAGGGCATGGAGCGTCGGTCCACGTGTGACGAGTTCTAAAGTTGGGGAGACAAGAAGTCACACTGAGGGCCAGGCACGGAAGCCTGTTACTCTCAAGAAGCACTTTCTGCTAGTTCCCTTATCTGACTTGAGACACCCTGTGAGATGGGCACTCACAGTTCCTTCACTGGAGACAAAATAGTACACTGTGGAAACCCCTTGGAGAGTCAAACCTGACATAAGTTATTATAAATAACAGAACTGACTGAGCACTGACATATTGTCCTGTCTTGACGCTGCCAGGAAGCAGATGCATGCAAGTAACTCCATCTCCCAAAGCCTTGGCAAAATGGACTAAGATCACAGCACCTACAGTCCCTATGCCTCAATCTATGCTCAAATCAGGTAACGCTCCCAGCACCTGGAGGTTGGGCCTCATGGAGGCTGAGGCCCTCATTCCTTACCTTAATGGCATGGCCCCGCGATTTCCTGGGAGAGGCTCCTAACGAGATATCCACACTCTGCCTCTGCTCTGGTGGTTTCACAGTGACACGCTCAGCTGGTGTGTGTGGCCGCCTGGGTGGGAAGACCCTCGAGGGTCCTGGAGGAGGGACGTCTGAGGGTGAAGGAGGTACAGAGATGGAGCGGGGCACCTCCAGCATGCTCCTGCTCCGGCCCTGGTCAGCAAACTCTGGGGAGCCAGCGCAAATGGGTGCTGTGGGGCTACCATGCCGAAACTGCTGACGCTGTTGCCACTCATAGAGCTGCCACACAGTGCCATCTCGGTGTGCCCGGCGTTCCTCACTTGACATCTTCAGGTGGCTGGCACGGTCCTGTGCATACTTGTAGTCGCTGGGCAGGTTCCGTGGAGGGGGTGAGGAACCCCCTGAGGGGTGCCTGGTGCTCTTGGGAAGTGTCTGGTAGTTTTCTGTGAAGGACAGGGGCTGGCTGGGACCCTGGCGAGGAAGTGTCTGGTCTGAGGGAAGGCTGAGGAGAGAGGAAAGAACAGGAAAACAGCTAAGCAAACCTGTACGAGCCAGCATGTGGGGGAGTCCTCTCTTGTGAGACCCTGAAATGAGCCGACACTCAGGGCTTTCCTCACTTCTTTTTACAGAACCAGCTTTCTCTCAACTCCCTACCAGGCTGACATGGGGGCACCATGGTCCTCAATTCCAGTACCTCAAAGCGCCTTGCAGTCCTGTAGTTTCTCCGTTCCTCCTACCAGGCTGGGACTAGGCTGGAGCACAGCAGGCACCCAAGGCCCAACCCTAAAGGTGGCACCCCTCACAGGGATGCCCACACCGGCTAGGTTCCTGAGAGTGAGCCTCACCAAGTCTGGCTTAGCCTCTCCATTACCCAGTGAAAACGCAAAGGTAGGAAGTAGCTGCCCTGGGTTTGAATCCCAGCTCTACCATTCATTAGCTACATGGCCCTTGCAGAGTTACTGATTGTTCTGAGTCTCACATTCCCCATCTGTGATATAAGGTAGCATAACCTGCCTCACCCGGTTGGGGCTGGGGTGGACACTATGTAGTTTCACTGTGTAGTTCAGACTGACCTTCAATTCACTTTGGAGCCCACTAAGTAGCCTCAGCCTCCTGAGTGCTGTGATTACAGGCATGTGACATCATGCCTGGCAGTTGTTCTGAGGAGCAAATGATACCAATAAGGGAGAAGGCCTCCTCTGGATACACAGAAGATCCACCACCTGCGTACACTCTTTCTGTCCCTCTCTAGTCTCAGAACACTGTTCTTCCCACACTGTCCTATAAGGGCTCACTTGTTCTAGTTAACACAAATCTAACTTGTTCTAGGACAGCAGCCCATGCCTCTCCTATATCTCTGTGTTCCTGCTCTGTTTAATAGTTATTATACTGTCACTTTCCCAAGGTCCTGTACTGATGTGACCTTCTCATACTTGCAAGACATCTCTTCCTCAGCCAAGCTGAAAATTTCTGAGAGAGAGCAACTGTGTCTCACACTCTGGTATTGTTCATGGTCTGAGAAAGTCCCCACACACAGCCAGCCCTTCAATATCTACTCCAAAAGCTGCACAGGACTTTTGAAACCACTACCAGCTAACTTTCTGAATATTTAAGACATTTGGCAAGGGACAAAGTACGAAGTTTTATTAATAAACCTTAATAGTTTAACCTGGGACAGTAAGATATAAAGAGAATAGGTTGTGAAATCAGACAGGCCTGAGTCCAAATTCTGACACTGCTTATATCAGTTTTATCTAACTTTTATTTAGCACTCATCGCGTGCCAGCTGTTGTTCTATGCCAAGGCTACTCACAGTGTGCTTCATGAACCAGCAGTTTCACCACCACCTTAAAAATGTAGCCCAGTGAACAGTGAAATGGGGGCAGGGAAGACGGATGCTGCACGACCTCAGTTACACATGAAACCTGAAAAAGTAGAGCTCACAGAAGCAATGAATAGAATTAGAGTTATCAAAGGGTGGAGGATAGGAAGGGGGAGATACCATCAAAGAGTACAAAGTTTCAGTTAAATAGAATCATTTTAGAGCTCCATTGTACAGTATGGTGATTATAGTTAACAATAATATAGGTATGTTTCAAAATTACTCAAAAATGTTTTGAGTATTCTTACCACAAAAAATAAGTAGGCAGGGCCGGCAAGATGGCTCAGTGGTCTGAAGTGCCTGCTTAAGAAAGCTTAGGCAACCTAAGCTTTCATGGTTTGATCCCCAGCACCACATGCTGTGCCAGCCCCACCCCCAAGGCAGGTGAAACCGGCCATAATATTAAAAAAAAAAAAAAAAGTAGGCAAAGTGGTAAATATTGATTAGCTTGATTTAACCATCCCACAGTGTACACATACATCAAAATTACACATTTGGGGGCTGGTAAAATAGCTCAGTGGACTAAAGTGCCTGCTTAGGCAAGTGCAGGGACTGCAGTTCAATCCCTGGCACCACTTGCCACACCAACCCTGCCCCCAGGGCGGGCTGAGCCAGCCACAGAGTCTGGGCATAGTGGCACATGCCTGTAATCCCAGTGCTGGGAAGGCTGAAAAACAAGAGGATCGCTATGAGTCTGAGCTGTATAGTGAGACCCTATAACAACCAAAAACATTTAAAAATAATTCACCTTTACCCTGTAAGTACATATAATAATTTGTCGGGGCTGGGGAGATAGCTCAGGGGCACAAGTGCCTGCCTGGCAAGTGCAATGTCCTGAGTTCTGGGGATATACATATATATATATATATATATATATATATATAGATTTTCATCCCCATCACAGACCTAGGAATCAGAAATTAAGAGGCTCCATCACCTATGTTTTAAAAATCCTTGCGAGGGCCAGGGAGACAGCTCAGTAGAAGCGCTTGCCTGGCAAGCGCAGGGTCCTGAGTTTAATCCCTGGTACCGCAAAAAATAAAAATTAAAAATCCTTGCAGGTGATTCTGACATTCTCTGAAGTTGTAAAAATACTCTCTTACACTCAAGCCATTTAATAGCTTCTAGCTGCCTGATCTCAAGACAAGTGTTACTTCTGTCTTCAGTCTCAATTTCTTTCCTATAAAATGCAGAAATAACCACTTAACAGACTATTGTGAGGATTAGAAGTAAATGTTTTTCAAAATATAGCCCTTCCCCATGGCTACTTTGCAGTTGCAGGAGGCAATTTTACGATCTCTTTAGCCCAGATCTGTCCTGTGTGCCAAGTGTGCCTGCTTGTCACTAGGTGGCAGAGCTTACTTTTAATCTCCCAAAGTCCAACAGCAATGTGTCTCTGGGGTGGAGGCTGTCACCACCTGAACCCTCATGTAGAGGTGGCGGGAGAGGGGAAAGTCAGGACATAGCTTCCCCTGGGAAACACATAATTTTATTAACCACTGTTCATTCTGCATGAAGCAAAATACAAAAAATGCAAAGCATTTTCCACACACTCCTACCCTCTGCCCCTTCCATCTGGCTCCGTGACCCACTCTAGATGCTGCGCAAAGTGCCCCACCGAACACCCAGACAGCCTGAGGTCATCCTCTAGTCTGCACCCTCCACTTCAGCACTGTCCATCACTTGGGTGGCCCTAAGGTACTAGGATAGTGATGATCCCTGGTCCCAGGAGCCAAACCACAATAACTAACCAATGACAGAGATAGGGACATGGGAGATGGCAGAAAGATTACACAAAGAGCCTGAAGAGAAACTCCCAGAGCAGCTCTGCTCCACAGCAGATCCAACTGCTGGTCCAAACTCCAGCCTTACCCAAAAAGAGTCTCAAAAGGCACTAAAAGGATATTCTAGCTTAGACAGTACAAATATAGTCATATCCGGGTATAAAATCACTTTTTGTAACCAATTATTTATGCAGCAGGAATTTGTCACTCTAATTTGAATTTCCACCACGCAGAGGTTTACATCCTACTCAGTCTCCTTCTATTCTGTTACTCTGAGTAACCCTGGTCATCCTCCACTCCCACCTTATTCTTTTTACAAGTATGCTTTATTTTGAAGACTGGGGGGAAAAGGGAAGGCCAGAATTTCAAAACAAGCTTTTAGACTGTGATAAGAACATAAGAGTATGTCATGTCAGTCTGACTTCTGCAAACCATATTTTCTAGAGTCTAATGAGTGAATATATTTATCTCTGAGCACTGAAAGAACAGTTACAAATAATTCCATGTCAGCTAAAGCTGAAAATACAGGGTATTTCATCCGAAATATCTCCTTTCAATGAGCAGTACCTGCTCAATCTACTGCTAATGAGATCAGCAGTCTTATACACATACGAGAGATCCATCGTCTATACTTTCAAGTGGATATTGAAGAAGTTCCCTTATAATGCAGCCAGATCTACTTATCACTTACTAAAAGTACAATGTATCTTTAACAAAATCTAGAAATATAAAATGCAGAGCTCTTAAGAAGCTTGTAAAAAATCAGAGACAAAGCACTTTGCTGAGAGATGGACAGCACTTATGCAGGAGAAATTTTCTTACCCCACTAGCCTGAAATTTCTCCATTTTGCACCAATGATCTCCAAAGCCAATGAACTGTTTTTCCGCACAGATCTGATGTCCCTCTGTCCCTCAACTAAGAGTGGCTCAAATTCCTACCTCACATTTTAGGGAAGAGCCAAGGCCCTCCCTAGCCACCTCTCACCTCCTTATGGACTTCTTATCCTTCAACTCCCTGATCCCCAATTATATAGCAGAATCACAGAGGTGCGGGTTGCCACAAATGATTATGTAGAGAAACTTCACAACCAATAATTTCTGTTATCAGTTGGCCTTATTTTGAAAGTCCTGTCACTGGCTATGCCATCTCACTAGATTCTTCTCTTTCCATGACTGAGTCTCTTGACATCACTTCGAAATTCTAGCTTTTTTTAAAGGTGTCAATATAGGTCTGCTCATCCAACTCCAACAAGAAGCTGAGCAGAAGAAAACACCTCTGGTGAGAACAAAAGGCCAGATAAGTCTGAGGCACCAAACTTTTCTTCAGTGGTGCCCACGTCGGAAGGCACTAAACTCTGGGAGAAGTCTTCATCCACAGCACCTTGCACTGCTGATTATGCTTCTTCCAACAGGAACTTTGCCCCAGGGCCAGGGATATAACTCAGCAGCTCAACACCTGCCTGGCAAGTGAAAGGCCCTGGGTTTGATTCCTGGTACCAAAACAAAACAAAACACAAAAACCTCTGCCCGGAAGAACATTCCAGTCCCGCCCACCCCTATTTCCTTTAAGGAGACTGTTTTTTTCCTAGGCTTTGGCTGGGGATTCCCAGAGTTCTGTCTGGTCCTTGTTATTACTTAAAAGACTTAGGGATTTTCAACTCTACCCTCACCTTAGAATCCCTAGGGAAGGAAAAGTCGTGCTTTTTAAAAGTCCTGCAACCCAGACCAAGGGAAGATTTCTGGGCATGAGAAGCCTCTAAACCCCTCTTGGTGATTCTAATGTGTAACCAAGCAACAGTTTCCAAACTAGTAGGATTACCCAAGTAACTTTTGGGAAATATAATGCTTTGACCTCACCCCAAACAAATTAAACCAAAATCTCAGGAATAGGGCCTCCAATGATCAAGTTGTACAGTCAAGATTAAGACCCACAGCACAAAGAACTCCATCCTGGACAATTATCTATTACCAGGACACCAGTTACTCATGCCAGAGCCATCATTCCCAAATCCCTACCACCTGTATCCACAATCTATGACCTACTGGTCATCTCCCAGACAGGTGCCATATCCTCAACAAGCTTTCATTTCTGACCTGAGCTATAGGATACAAGTCATTACATCTACCTTTAGCCAAGCCAAACCCGAATGCTACCCTCTACTCCACCTGTAGCCCTCCTGATTTTAACATCCAAAATAAAAGCTCTGATTCTTCCCAAACTTATTCCTTCCTTAACGTTTGCCATTCCAGCAGTCACCAGTTTCTCAAGGTCAGCACTCTAGGGATCATCTCATTCTCCTGCTTCCATCCTGATATCTAATGCTCTGACAAACTCAAAGTTTATCTTCAAAGTCCAAAATAACTCTTCAAAGTCCAAAATAACTCAATCTGTTTATTTTATATCCTGGAATATTGCAGTAGCCTCCTCCTTAGGCTCTTACTTTCTCTATGAATATTAATCCTATTACATCACTTACTTGTTTAAACAGTCAAGTAGTTTCTCCTATTCTATTTCAAAATAACATTCAAATGCCTTACCTTAGAGTTGGAGGACCTAATACAATATCACCCCAGCTAACTGTCCAATGTCACTCAGCAATGGATCATTGGGGCCACCTGCCTGGAAACCACCTAGCTCAGCACCAAAGATGTCCACTTTACTCCTCTGATTTTATCACGGTAGCTTTCTGTTTTCAATAAGACACCAAAGTTGGAAACAGTACAGATACCTGGTCATTCCTGAGTGGGCAAGGGAACATTGCTTAGCTAACACATAAAGGGCTTTCTCTTTTCCTGTTAATACTCAGCAATGTCGCTCAGTGGCTCCATAGGTTCTGATATAACTACTCCACTATCCAGCCTCACGACTACCCAGCTGGCTCAGATTAAAGGTCATAGCATCCCACATGTGCACACTGTGCCTATACATCTGAAAGCAGACCTGAACTACTGAGGAAGACTGCTGCCTCCAGAGCCTCACGCAGAGTCTGGCCCTCAGACAGGGAAGTACCAGGCCTGCTACACTTCTGGACTGAGCTCTGGTCCATCTACCATAGCTATACCAGCTCCAGAGGGTTTTTGAGTGCCCAGGAGCTTCACTGTCTTCTCTAGTGAGGCTCTGTTTCAAAAGGCTGTGGATGGTAAGCAAGTTGCCTTATCTTCATATTGAAGACA
Source organism: Capromys pilorides (assembly GCA_004027915.1). NCBI lineage: Eukaryota > Metazoa > Chordata > Mammalia > Rodentia > Capromyidae > Capromys > Capromys pilorides. Next base: position 23,367 of record PVKN010004780.1, read on the forward strand.
AAACATCGTGTCTTCTGGGGACAACAAGGCAGCTGCATGACCCTGAAATCTCCATAAACCTGTCTAATTAACCTAAAATTACAATAAAATAAAATAAAATAGTGCTTTGCAAATGGCAAGAGATACATCCCTTCTAAATAGTTAAAGCCATTTCTTTAAGCAATGGATTTCATGAAGCCTAATGTCAACAATCTGTGAGCATTTCTAGATGTGCCTGGAATTCAAACCTGGACCTGTGTTTACTATAGTTTCTACAAAGAATTCTCAGCTGCAAAGAAGCAGTAGCATGAGTGGAGACCAGCTCCTAGCTACACGCTCAAGGCAGCCTCTCAAGGGAACAGAGATGCCTCCGGGTAATCTGCCATGGGCTTTGGTGGCTCACAGAACTGGGTTTGAACTCCTGCTCTGCCACTGATCTGTGTGTTCTGGGCAGGTTATTTCATTTCTTCAAGCCCCAGTTTTTCTGTCTATAAGTTAGAAATCTCATCCCTCCTTCAGGACTGTGCCAAAGATTCACATAGATAATGGAAGTGAAGGGTTTAAGGCCTCCATTTGCCCAGTGTGTTCTGGGAAATGACAGCTACTATTACTGCATTCTCAGCAGGTTCCTGAGTGCACACACTGACCTCCTGCCATCTGCCTTTGGGACCTTCGCCCAGTGCTCCACCTGGGCCTGGCCGCTCTTCCTCTGGCTGTGCTTCTCTGTGGTGGCCCTGGGAGGAAAGGCCCGAGGGTACCCTCCAGTACCATTCTGTTCTCCAGGGCCATAAGAGGTGGGCAGCATGCCATTCTTCTCTGCGTGCTGGGGCTGTGCCTGCTGTCCTCTTGGGCCACTGGGTAAATCCACAAACAAGGCATCCTCCTCAGTGGGCGAGTATGGGGACCTGGCCTTGCTCCTGTCCCTCTTGCTGTCCAGCAGGTCCCTCTGGGAATGGTATCGCTGTTCTTCCTGCTCCCGCCTCTGAAAGCCAACAGAGTCATCATGGCTGCAATGAGTACAATTCCTTGAGTGTCCAGGTCCCACACTGCCACACTCACGACAGGACTCTGTATGGTTGGCCTGAGGCACTGCCTGCCGCTCCACTTTTTCCAAATCCCTGCAACAAGAAAAACACACTCAGTCCACTCCACACCTATTTTCCCCAGTGGACACATTTCCCACATACTCGTCTTTGACTGGTATTCTCTCTGCTTGTAATACCTTTCCTGATGCCTACTTTCTACTACTCTCCTAATGATTTGCCACTCCTGACATACATCTTGAGTCTAGACTAAGACCTTATGCTGACTATATAGTCACACTAATTATCCTGGGACCATAACTATTTACTCGTGTAGCTCCAAAAGACATTCTGATGATAGAAAATACCGACTCCAAGTTAAGTGTAAGATGTTTGATATTCAGAAAGACAGTGATGTTAAGCTCAAGTATCTATGTTAAAAGAGTAACAGTATCATGAAGCTTCTCTTCTGGAGGGTTAAGAACATAAGTTTATAGATCAAGAATTAAAGAAAAAGAAGAGCTACAAGGACTGCCAATATTTTGGCCCTAGCCCTTCAAGATTGGTGAGGACTCACGACATAAGAGAACCTGTGCTGTAACATCCTATAACTCAGTGGTTACCCAAATCTTCTATTCAAAGCGATTATGGGACTACAGAGGAAAAGGACTGATGATGTATGGTATGCCTAAGGAGAGTCACCTAGAGAGAAAACATTCTCTTGGGATTTCAGAGAGCAAACTGGTCAAGCAATGGCCGTTACTCATCCAGACAACAGTTCTACAAAGCACTGTACATGGTTCCAAAGTAAATCCTGAAGGGATTTGACTGACTTTGGAAGATACAAAAGTTACATGTTTTATTATACAGGTCTTGCTTTAACTTGCCCTTAACCACCCAGCAAAAAAAGTTTAACCACGAGGCATAAAACATAAAGTTAGATTAGTACGCTGAGCTGTAAAAGGCTTAAATCAACAGCTTTCAACATTGCCAGTTCTGCCAATAATCCACTCGCAACTATGGAATACTGGACTATGTATACAACTACTTTCTCTTAGTTCAATGAGAAGAAATTTTTGTATCAACAATGATTAGAAAAATTATCATGTCTACATCCTGTGCTCTGTATAACTACTATGAGGACAATAATATGCATTGTATCAATTATTGGGAATGTACTACTAACGTGCTTTGAAACAGTCACATTATTTCTTATTAAAGGAAAAAAAAAAGACACTCTAAGTTTCTGCAGGTGACAGGCTCACCTGGCCAACTGCTGTACAGCCACTTCTGGACAACGGCTGGCATAGAAAAAGTACCCTAAGTACTACTATATTAAAAAATAAGCAAGTGACACATGTGACAGTCTATGAAATCTACTATTTTTGTTCCCAATCTTATCTTTCCTTTCTACTACTTGTCCATCTGTCAGTGTAGAGCAGTCCAGCTTGGAAAAAGGCTCCTGTTACGGTTTGTGTCTAGATGTCCTCCCATAGCCTCATGTGGTCATGGAGCTTTTTCAGAAGTGGCTGAATCTAGAGTGTTTAATTGTTTCATGGTGCCATGCTGGGATTAAGGGTGCTAGAATTAAGGCTAGGTGATGGCTGCATCAGTTCACTGATTGAACTGGCCCTGCCCTAATCCTGGTAGACTACAAATAATGTAAAGGAGAGAAAGAGGCTCCTCTGTCCCTTTCCTCGTGGCTTTTGTTAAATTCTGCCACCATGAATAATTGTGCCTCTGCCATGTATGACTTGGAGCCTCCACAAAGGCTGAAATGGGCAGAAACCTCTACAAATTGTGAGCTACATAAACTTTTCTTTCCCTAACCTGTGGGTATCAGGTATTTCATCTCAGCAATGTGAGAAAACTAAGATAGTTCCTAAAACCAGACCTCTCCCACCGGCTTCTAGTATAGCCCAAATACAATTGACAATTTAACTTACTCTTCAGTAATGATAACTTAAAGAATAGGACAGGAACTTCTCCCTGTGACCACTGATACTTCTTACTAGGGGGCAGCTCAAACTGGACTCCAGTAACACTGACCTACCAAAAACCTTATACCAGCAATCATATTTTAGAGCAAAGGAAATGGAGGCAGAGAAAAGATCAACGACTTTGCCAAGACCACAGAGCCAAACGAGTGGAGTGCCTGGGCTTAACCCAAGTGGAATCCAGATCCTGGGCTCTGAGTCCTGCATACATTTACCCTTTGCTTCTCCACATGTGTGTTCATGGATTGCATCTATATAAGCCTAGAAACCTAAGCAACAAGGAACTGGAGTGAACTAAGAGGAGAGAAGCTCCAGGGCGGGGTGGATTCTTCTCTCAATGCCCACCTCCCTCTGTAAGCTGCTTCTTTCCTCACCACCTTGGGACAGGTCCCAGTTATGTTTGCACTGCCATGACTCAGCACCAGTGACACAACAGTCATTTAATTGGAGTCACAGGAACACATTCTAGTCCAGTTCAGGTAGGCCAGAAGAGTTACTTAGAACTTTGGGATGAGGTAGCCCATTTAGACATGTTCCTTAGTTGAAAAACCAAAAAGGTTCTAGCCTTAAGATGCACCCTTGAGGCCAGGGAGATATCTCAGTGGAATAAATGCTTGTCTGGCAAGCGCAAGGTCCTGAGTTCAATCCCTGGTACCACCAAAAAAAAGATGCACCCTTGAAAGGGCCAAGGTAGCAGGGTCTCTATTTCTATCTGAGAGTTAATAACAGAAATGCTGTTGTAGGTACATTTCAGTGGTTAGACCCCAGGCATCCTTACATCTGCCTCAGAACCTCAGCTGGCAATAACCAGCACAGACTTATGGCACACACAACCCAGCCTAGAAGACACAATGTCAGTTACTAAGTGAAAAATACAATTCCCAACACAGGGGCTGCTTCTTATGTGCTGCTAGCCTCAAATTCGGTATGGAGAACTGAGAAAAGCTACATACTTCTCACTGTCGAAGTACTAATGCCTCTTTTATGAAAATCCCAACCTTTATAGGCAAAAGAAATGCGTTGTTGGACCTCCTTGTATTTATCATAAGAATTTATTCCTCTCACCCTACCCTGTATCCACCACCCTTCTGACAAGAGCATTTCCATTTTCATTCGGAGTTCATCCTATCCCACTCTCAGTACAGTGCTTTGGATGTTGCTGACAACCATCCCACAGAGGTTCCAAAGTCTTAATGACCGGTTGAAAGAAGAACACATAGCCTGATCCAGGCCACTCAAGAGTTAGCCCTGGGACTTTCATTGCAGCTGCTCTTAGCTGCTACAACCATATGGGAAGACTATGAAAATGAAGCCATAGGACTTGCTCTGAGGTCCCAGAGCAGCCATACCTACACTGAATGCATCTTTGGGTTTTCTGGTCCTAACCAATAAACTCCCTTACTCATGTAAGTCAGTGTTTAGCTTCTACTACTTGTGGTGGAAGGACTATTATACCATTTTATAATGACATATTTGGATGGTGATCTCTCAGGACCCTTTCATCACTAATGCTCAGGAGTAGGAAAACGGAAAACAACCGAGTCTAAAGGAATAATTTTTATTGAAAGTTTACAAAGGGACAGCTCTGTTTCACAGGGGACATAATAGGTTTTAACTGACTTCTTTCCTTTAATCCTCATCACTGTAACCCTACCAGCAGCCTTTAGGTTGCCCAAGTCAGCCTTTATCTTTGCACACACCTCAGATTGGAGGTATTTCCCTTAATTCTTCACCAGAACTTGAAAGTTAACAGATCTTACGAAGCAACTGTGTGCTGATTATTTTTTTATTCTGTCTTTAAATCCTTCACTTTACCAGGTCAATAAATAGTTGCCTCTATTTTAATGCTAGAAACACACACATACAAGTTTCATTAAAAGACTCGGGTTGGAGGATGAATGACACCTTACAGGGGCTTAGGTCAAATTGTAGTCCCATTGGCAGACACAATCTTTCTGGTGTAATCTTCCTAGAAGGCTCTCTCACTGCATTTACCTAAATGATCAATCTAGCAGCCAAGAATAAGGGACACGCCACTGACAGTCCTGAGAGGGTTTGATCTGAGCCAGGCCAAGAAGCAGGAGTCCTACTCCAGAATGGACTTGCGTTTCAATAGATCCTGAGTCCAGGGAATTAGTAGCCCCAGTCTCACAAATATGGAGGGATCCAAGGCCAGAACCCACAGATAAACTTGTACAGAAGTCTGAAAAAAAAGAAAGGAGCCACAGTAGCCGGGGAGCCCTCAGGCAGGCTTCCGTCTCAAATTAGTTTTTAACATTTGAGGAAGGAGCTGATGTGGAACAATGGAGACAGGCATTGGTTTCTTCTCTTCCTAAGGTAAAATAGGGCAGTGCCCCTGGGACAAAGAAGGTATCCGCTACCTTTCATGCTGTCTGCTCTACCTGAATTAACAATAGAGGGCCTAGCAGCTTTGACCACACATAATTCTCCAGGCTACCTCTCCCTAGAGAATCTCAAGGGTGTGGTGAAACAACCCAACTGGCAAGCTGAGGCTGCCTGTTGCTTCAATAGAGTGGATACTAAAGGTCCCTGGTGAAGCTGTGAGGTCTGACAAGCCAGACTAAGCAGAGAAGAAAGATGTACAATCACTGCTGAGTCTCTCCACACTTCTCTTCCTTTTATATAGCAAGTTGTATCACCTGTCACAGCTTAACCTCACTCGGTAAAGCTCTGACACACGCTACCTTACTCATTTTCCAACTTTCTACAAGTCACAGTCAAAGTAATACATGTTATGGCCAAAGCCTAAGTTGTTGTTAGCATACACTGGGTATTACTGTGTACTGGAATTTGGGCATGGATCACATCTAATCCTTCCAACAATCCAGCAGAGTCAGGACTGTCAAGTCCAGAGAGGCTAAGCATGCTCAACAGGGTGCCAGAGTTCTTTCAACATACTGTCTGTGAGGAAGAATAAGAATCATGGTGGCAGCAGCCGTCAACTACTGAACACTTAAGAAATGAAAACTGCTTCACAGAGCACTTTTTTTACCATCACACAAACCCACATAACTGCAAATGTTATTATTCTTTTAATATAGATAGTAAAAGTGAGCCTCAGAGGTTAGCAACCTGCCTGAGGTCACGCCCCAGGGATATAAACAGGACCTAAATTCCACCCAATCTGATTCCAAAGCCCAGCCCCCACCTAATGATGTCCCTATTAAAGCACATCTACTTAATCCAAACGACTAAAGTTTGGAAGAGTCAAAGTCTGAATTCCCCTAGAGCATGTAGATGGCCCAATATACGAGGGTCATTTCTAAGCAGGTTGATTTCCTATGCACAAATCCCAGCCACCCCAAGTCTTCATTTGAACATCTTAAGGTACAAGCTTCACAACTGTTTTGCTTTGTCCATCCATTCACGTGCACAGCCAGAGAGAATATCCATTTACTTATCTATTAACTGAACACTTACTATTATCCAGGCACTGATAAATGAGCTTATCATTTTCAAGGAGCTCATAGTCTGGTAAGGGGAGCAATCGAAAATTAAGCAAGGAGAGGACTATAGGAAGACTATCTACCAACCTGAGGTCAGGGAAGGAGAATATGAGATAAAGATGGACCAAGATCTAAAGGATGTGCTGGAGTTTTGCATATCTGGGTCAATTAGGATCTCTAATCCTAGTTTTTTGGGGGTTTTTTTTGTTTTGTTTTTTCCTCCCTGGAACCAGGGACTGAACTCAGGCCCTTGAACTTGCCAAGCAAGCACTTATTCTACTGATCTATCTCCCCAGCCCCTGGAGTTTTGCATATCTGACCTTCTTGCAATAATTATGCCTCAACTACATATCACCCTCTTATAGAATCCTTTCTTGACCACCTGAACTAAAGTAGCTACTCCATACTCCCCAACCCTAGCCCATCACCCTGTTTTACTGTCTTCATGCACAGATCATGATATATATTGTTCTACTGATTTACTGTTTGTTTGACCTCTCTACCACCATGAAAGCTGACTTTGCCCCTCTTTGAACACTACTGTGACTTCAGCATCTGGAGCAGTGTATAATACGTAACATGCTCTCAATAACTGCTTACAGGAGGAAAAATAAGACTAAACGGATGACTGCATAAACAAATGCATCAGTTCATTAAATGGAAAGGTTAGAGTGACTGAGGTAGAGAATGGGGAATGGCAAGAACATGTACAGGAACAAGACCCATGCAAAGATTCAAATACCCTGGATTTTACTCTGAAGATAACTAGCCTGCTGTGCTGGCCCTGTGACAATTGAGACTGGGCAATTTGAGACTAGGTGTGGTAGTGCACCTGGAATGCCAGCTCTCTGGAGGCTGTAAACAGGCAGATCACTATGAGTCTGATCTGGTAGTGAGAATACCCTATAGACCCTTCCCTAAAATACGTGCACGCGCGCGCACACACACACACACACACACACACTCCGCCTTGGGCCCACTGAAAACTCATTCTACCCAGCAACCAGGCCCAGCATGTGAGGTAGATTGCCCTGCAACCAGGCCCAGCATGTGAGACCGCCCGGGGCCCACCAGAAACTCATTCAACCCAGCAACAAAGCCTGGTATGTGAGTAGAACTTCATCCATCAGACAGGCCCAGTGCGGAAACTGTGGCAGAATTCTCTGCAGAGAGGGCTGGGAAGATAGATAGCTCCATGGCACAAGTGCCTGCCTGGCAAGTGCAAGGTTGTGAGTTTGAACCCCAGTCCCACACACACACAAAAAAGAACTCCCTGCAGAAAGACTAGAGACAAGACCCATCCAGCTGATCCAGGTGCAGAAAATATTGCCAGAGTGGCACAGCAGGTTCACCTCCAAGGGCTGTAGTAGGAAGTGGAGCTCAGCAGCCAGACCCAAGCCACACCCACCTGGACCAGTTTGAACTTGTTAGATCCAGATCTGGTGCTAAGGTAAGAACTCTACCAAAGCTCTACACCAAAGGCCAGAAGGCAGGGCTATACAAAATGACAAAGAGAAGGAGCAAAACGCACTCTCAGGCCCTGAGCTCACCCAGAACAAATGCAGGAGACAATAGCATAGAGAAATTAGAAATCACACACCTGAAATTTCTGAAATAATAGCACCCAAAGTAAAGAAACAACTGCAGAAAGGTATAGAGGAAATCAGATCAGAAATAATTTCTGAAGACACTGATTAAAAAAAAATACAGGAGAATAGAAAAATGATGGAATCCTTGAATGAACAATATAGGAAAGAGACTATATGAAGCAGATTCAAAGTGTTATATAGGAAATTAAAACCTCCGTCACAAGCTGGCCAAATAATTTCAATGAAAGTGAAAATAGACTTTCAGACATTAAAGAGACCATTGTAGCTAGTGAAGAGGTAAGAAAAGATCCCTTAATAACAACTAGGATGCAAGAAAAAATAATTCAACATCTGCAAGAGAACGCAAAGATGAACGTTAACCCCCCCAAGGACCAGGGTTCGAACTCACGCACTTGTGCTACCGAGCTATCTCCCCATCTACCCCCTCAAAAAAAAAAACCAACTTAAAGATGAACAACATAAGACTAATAGGCATCAATGAGAAAGGAGTGTGTACAAATGGTATAAATATATGGGCAGAAATCATAGCAGAAAGCTTCCCAAATAAGGGGAAACAATTTGATATTCAGGTAACCAGAGCATATAGAACTTCAAATAACATCAACCCAATTAAAACCACCCCCAGACATATAATAATTAAGATCCCAGAAATTCAGCACAGGAACAGTATACTAAAAGTGGCTAGAGAAAAGACATAGATCATATTTAAAGGAAAACCCACTGGAATAACAGCAGATTTCTCTTTACAAACCATCAAGTCAAGAAGAGCATGGAGCAAAGTACTTCAAGTCTTGCAAGAAAACAAATTCCAGCCCAGACTGCTATACCCTGCAAAATTCTCTTTCAAGTTCAATGGAGAAGTGAAATACTTCCAGGACAAAGAACAACTAAAGAACTTCATGATGACAAAGCCAACCCTACAGTTTACTAAAAGATATTCTAGAGAAGGATCAAAATGACAACTCTATAAAAGAGAATGTGAAGAACACACCAAATAGGCAAACAATTGAACACAGGAGAAAAAGAGGTATAAAAAAGCAGTCTTTCAACTATTCTTTTGTATTCAGCAGCAGAATATGTCCATCAGCATATTCTACAAATGGACATCTGCTGCACTCTATGGGT